>JABUQX010044929.1:12500-33847 GCA_015478945.1 Trachelipus rathkii | reverse complement strand
AAAAAATTTTACATAAAACTTTATTGATAAACTTTAGCTAACAATGAAATATAGAAAGACTTTATTATTAAACTTTTATATTAACTTACATAAACGCGCGGCATCGGGGCTCCGGCCACAAAAAAACAAACAATTCTCGATGAACCACTCGCGAAACCCACCAAGCAGCAGTGCGCCGATATCGCCGTGTGCATCGTTATATATTATTTTTGGTCAACGTTTGAGGACGGCTGTGTTCGTGGTAGCGTAGATTTCCGGCTATATACCAGTCTATTTTGTGCATATATAAATTTTATTGAGTCTGGCCCACCGTGAGTATGTTGTGTGATTCTAAGTGGTGCATTATTTCCCTTGTTATTTAATATAGGCTAATATAAGAACGACGCCGGCGGAGACCTCGTTCCTATCCGCGCTCACGTGCTGTTTTATTACAGGGCCCTCCCTGATTCTTTTATTTGAGGTTCACACTGCAGGCCAATCTATGGTGGGGGATGGAGAGTGGGTGAAGATGTTATGCCCTCTATTTTTTTTAAAAACATCAATTTAATGTCTACCATAGGTAACAACGGTAATACATTGCTTGGAATCACCTGTCTTAGATTCAGCGCCCTGAAAACTGAAAAAAAAAAAAAAAAAAAAAAAAAATTAAAATATCTCAAAAACTACAATAGCTACAGCGAAATATAATACATTTTTTACAATTATTTAGTTAAAATTTCACTAAGAAGTAAAAAAAAATTAAAAAAAAAACAATTATTGTTAATAATTACTGAGTAATATGACTTAGAAAGGGTCTATTTAAGAGACTTTTATTGGTTTTATATCGTTTAAATAAATAGACTTTCTAATTAAATTTTGCTTTATACGGCACACAGGGGGCTCGAGCTCTCGGCCTCTAGGGGGACGTTTTCCATACCCCGTAGGGAAGGGGCGGAGGAACCCCGCGACACCAAAGAACAAACGGACGGGGTTCGGAGACCGCTTCATGAACCCCGAGAGCGGCCACGTTGTGGCGTAGTCGATAACTAGGGGGAGAATGTCCCATAAAACCCGTAGTTCCCGGAAGGCGAGAGACCCGACTTCCTGCTCTGCGAATCTAAGTTCTAATCTTTAAGGGTAAAAAAAAAAAAAAAAATTTTAATAGAGCTATATTAAATAAAAATAAAAGCCAATGCCTTTATTAAATTACATTATTAAACAATAATTTTTTTTTTTCTATGTTTTTTTACATTTCTTATGTTCAATTTTAGCAGGATTCCAAAAATGTATTCCATTTCGCTGTACCTATTTTTTTTTGGATTATAATTTTTTTTTTTTTTTTTTTTGTTTTTTTTTTTTTAAATGTTTAGTTTCAGGCCTAACTTTTTGGACAGATTCCAAGCAATGTTTCCGTCTCTTGACGTGTAGCATTAATAGATTTTTAAGTACATATTGTACGGCTACTAACAGACTCTTCACCCATAATATATTATATATAATATTATATTAATATATATATATATATATATTATATATTATTATATATATAATAATATATATAATAATATATAGAATATAATAAGATGATATAGAGGGAAGAAAGGTAAATAAAGAGGAGTAGGAGAGAGAGCAAGTAGCTATATTCACTTATGGAATCATCCTTGGAGGATGAATACTAGCGTAAGAGTAGTTTGATTGGAGAAGAAGGAGAGGGGTGTGTCTTCCCAGTTCGCCATACCGACGCACACAAAGACACCGCCACTCGTCTGCTCAGTTGCTTCAGCCAAGGCCTCAAACGCCGAACAGCAACAGCTTCTTATACATTAACAGCGCACACTGCATCTACGCACCGCCTATCTCCTGCGAAAGAGATCAAGAATTAAAGAGTTGAGTGAAAGAGCGAGTGGGAAAATAATGCCTCTGCGGGCGTGGATACACATGACCAATCTCAAGCCCCCACGACTCCGCCGGTAGCAGAGCCCAATCACCCGCAACAGCAGCCACATTCTGCTCATCACCTCACATTATCCGTACGACCTCATCTATTAAGAAAATTGAGATTTATTCGTTTTCCTTTTTGTGTATTTCTCTTAATTAAAGGTTTTATTATATATTATTTATGCTTAATTAATTCATCTGAAGGAAAATAATTAGAAAATATAGCGGCCAATGAAAAGAATTATCTATAATTATTTGTATCGTTCGGAACCGAAAGAGGCAAATGAAACGGAAGAGAAGGAGTTAGGGGAAAGGTGATAAGGACAAGGAAGGAACAGCACCGACGCAGCAAGAGAAATAGATAAAAGGAGAAGAGATGAAGATATAGATATTAAAGAAATATAGAAGATAGAAGAAGAAAGAAAAAGAAGATGAAGAAAAACCAAAATAAAATAATAAGTAAAGACCGAAAAAAAGGGGAAAAGGAAAGAAAGACTACGCATAAAAGAAGAAAACATACAAAAAAAAAGAACGACAAGCAAACAAACAATGGCACATGAAAAGGCGCAACTACTGCAACTCCTGACAGTAAAAGAGGCAGGGTGAGCGGAAAAAAGACAGAAATGGGAAAGTGCACACTGGAGGGGGCCAAAGGACAGAATAGGAAGACTAGAAAGGAGCGGGACCCAGGCAAAAAAAAAAAAAAGTAGGAGCGTGATGTATAAGGCGGTAAAGATGCGTGCTCTAAGGTAAACTCGTTGATAATCAGAGTTGTGCGAACGATAGGGAGCTTCACCGCCCAGATTAAATGTTATATATAGATTATTAAAAGACGTATAGAGAGAATGATGAAAAATAGTTATATACGAAGAGAAGAATAATTAAATATAAAAGACGATACTAATGCTATCAAAGAGATATAGAGAGACATATACATAATAATAAGAAAAAGAGAAGAAGGAGAGAAAGAATAAAAGAAGAGAGAAAAAGATGATAGAAGAGATAAATAGTGAAAGAAGATAGAGAAGACGAGAAATAAGAAAGAGAAGAATAATATAGATATGAAAAAATTTTAAATATGACGTGGGAGACAGTGCGACGAGGCATGAGATGGATGTGTGGAATACTCGCTTAGGTCCTCACCGAGAAAGCTAGGAAAAAAGAGCGAATAAGAAAAGACTAAGAGTAAAGAGAAGTAAGAGACGAGTAGAAAGAGAGAGAAAGAGACGAAAGAAGGGTAACTTTACTTCAGTGTCTTCTTATTAATATAAACTATTGTCTTGTTAATATAAACTGTAATTAAACTAAACTACCTCAATTTATATAAACTTTATATAACATTATATATAATAAAACTTTATCAATAAATCTTTATAATAAACTTTAATATAAAACAATTTATAATAAACATTTATTCTAGATAAACTGTTTTATATGTAATATTTTTTATATTTTAGTTAGAAAAGCAATGTCCGTTGTTAGCGATAAAAATTATGATAAAACCTTTAACGATTAGAGAGATTGGATAGATTGATGAAGTGGAAGAGATGAGTAAAAGTAATTACTTTTCTTATCAAGGAGAATGAATATAAAATAAATACAATAACAATAATGGGAATGAAAATGGGAAAGAAAAAAGACTAAAAGCAATAAAAACAGGACAATCGAGAAAAAATGGACGCAAAGGGCGAAGAAAGCCGCAGGAGGGGGCCAAAAGCGGGAAAAGCGGTGAAAAGCCGAAAAGGCCGAGCGAGCAGACCCCCCGGAAAATGCGCTTCCACACAACATACAAAACCCGAGAAAAAAGGAAGACAATAATAGCAATGGCGGGAAAAGGTCAACCCACAAAAAAAATGGAAAGAAAGTAATGAGAATTAAGAATGAGAAGAAACTTGCGCCGGGGGTACTTATGTGACACTGAGATTACGGATGACAAACAGTACTTATGTTTTTTATTATAAAACATTATTTTTTTATTTCAGAACTACTTTATTTTAAAAGCACAATTACATTTTATAATAGATTCTGTTCAAATTAAAGGCTCTTCTTCCTCTCCCCTACCTTTTTAAACTATTGATAAAACAGTTTATCTAGTCGAAACATTAATAAAACTATTCTGTAATACAATTTTGTACAACAACTTTTCATATCTTTTCAACTATCAAAACTTATAAAATACTTAAATATTTAGGGGTGGACATAATAATTAATACGTTTAATTGTTAGTTAGAATCTTTATATAAACTTAATATACACTTTATATAATACCAAAAGCCCCCTCATTTTTATTATTCAAAAGGATGTTACATACAACTGTTATAATTTCAATAAAATTATAATTACTGACTAGTTTATATACATATATACATAAACTTAGACCAAACATGTATCTAAATGAATAATGAATAAACATTACAATTAAAACATTCATATCATAAACATCCACCTCTAAAAGTTTTAATCATAAAGCTAACATAAAATAAATCACCAATATAAACAATTCTATAAACTTGAATATAACACCATTAAGAAAATTAACACAAACGGCAAAAAAAAATGAAGTCAACACTTTAACTTATTAACTCAAAAGAAATCAAAATTTCTAAAAAACATCTAAGAATTATTATTTATTACTTTTAAAACAAACTTTAATATATTCAATTTCAATACTAACAGTAATCAATAAATACTGAGAAAAATCCCATAAAATTTACCCATACAGTTTCAACATTATACCATTAAGATCTGGTCTGTAGAACCAGTAGTGGCTTAATGACGGGGAACAAATCCCTAAATCCAATTGGTCCAAATAAAGAGAATTCACAAATGCTATCTTAATAAAACCACTTGAGCCCAAATTTCAGCAGGAACTTTCAGGCAATAAACAAACCTTAATGGATCCCAAACAGAACTTTGCAACACTCACACACAATTTGCGGATAACACATCTGTACAACGAACAAAGGAGATGACCACTGACGTTGAGGTAACTTGAATATTCTACCCACAATATGGTTCAATAGTATATATAACTATAATATATATATATAACATATAAAATTAAAAATATATATATATAATAATAATATATATATATAATAATAATATACCAACAATATAACGCTATTATATTAATAATATATAATATATATATATATATATATATATACTATATATTATATATATATATATTATAATATATTAATTATTAACATTTTCCCGAATAAATGGAGCGACTCATTACCTATATTATGGAAAAAATAGCATAATAATATACAAATTATTACGTAAAGCCTCGCTTACGATACTTAACATAAAGCAAACCGAAAGGTTGGGTAAACTAATCACACGGGCAACCAGAATCCCCTTCAACAATACGGACGCACATCTTTTAATCAGGACATATTATAATACTCAACAGGTACGAGGTTGCAATAGGGTGTTCAAATACCCTCCACCCTAGCCCTGATGCCAATGCACGGCACTCCGTAAAACGACGACATGTCGTCCAACCGCATCATCTCTGCTATGTGTGGGCACGCTTGCCTGTTCCTTTCCTGCAGTTCCCGAGCGACATTGGCGGGGAGCTCGTACAATTAACACCAGAATGTAATTGTCTTTCAGAGATCTACTACAAAGGACAATACTCTTAAACATCTGCCTAAATTACCTAAAAGTCCAAATTTTTACAGAAAACTGATCTAATATGAATACTGATTTATTCAACTTTAGTTATCTTTGGTATGACACATGTAACAATGTACCTAAGACCGACCTTGTTTTATTTTTACACAAGAATCTGTATTTTATACAGCTCTAGAAAGGAGATTCATGAAACACCTGCCTGATTTAAATAGGAATCCAAATTATTTCATGAAACCGATCTAACGTGAATAATAATTTTTACAACTTTAGATTCCATTGTTAGAACGCATATAAGGATGTACCTAGGACCGCCTACCCTTTATTGTTACAACAGAATATAAATTATGTAGAGTTCTACAAATTGAGATACCTCAAAATTACCTATAAGTCCAAATTATTACATGAAACTGATCTAATGTGAATTCTAATTTTTACAGGTTTAGATTTCTTTGTTATAACACATATAACGATGTACCTTGTACCGACTAATCTTTATTGTTACAACTGAATGTAAATTTTTTAGAGTTCTGTAAAGGACATACCTTAAACATTTGCTTTAATTTCCTAGGTGTCCAAATTATTACATGAAACTGATCTAATATGAAGACATAATCGAACATGAATGCTATTTTATAAAACTTCAGATTTCTTTGTTATAACACATATAACGATATACCTATGCCCGACTACACTTTATTATTTCACCAGAATGTAAATTTTTTAAAGTTCCACAAAATTGAGTTACCTCAAACACCTGCGTAAATTACCTAGGAATCCAAATTATTAAATGAAACTAATTTAATATGAATGCTAATTTTTACAACTTTAGATTTCTTTGTTATAACGCATATAACGCGGCTCCTAGGACCGACTACGCTTTATTGTTACAACAAAATGTAAAATTTTTTGAGTTCTGCAAGGGACACACCTTAAACACCTGACTTAATTACCTGGGTGTTCAAATTATTACATGAAGCTGATTTAATATGAAGACTAATTTTTATAACTTTAGATTTCTTTGATATAACACATTTAACGATGTACATAAGCTCGACTACGCTTTATTATTGCACCAGAGTGTAAATTATTAGAGTTCTACAAAGGAGATAGATACCTTTGTTATAACACATATAACAATGTGCTTAAGACGGACAACGCTTTATAATTACATGAGAATATAAATTACAAAGTACATACCTTAATCACCTGCCTAAATTACTTAGAAATCACAATTATTACATGAAACTGATCTAATATGAATAATTATTTTTGCAATTTTAGATTTCCTTCTTATGACACATATAACGATGTTTCTACGCCCTTCATTGCTTTATCATTAAACTAAAATGTAAATTTTTTAGATTTCTACAAAGGAGATACCTCAAACACCACCTTAAAGTATCTAGGAGTCCAATTTATTACATGAAATTGATCTAATATGAAAACTAACTTTTTTGACTTTAGATTTCTTTGTTATAACACATATAACGATGTTTCTAAGCCCGACTACGCTTTATTTTTAAACCAGAATGTAAACTTTTTATTGTTCTACAAAGGAGATACTTCAAACACCTCCAAATAATTATATGAAAGCTCTCTAATATTAAACGAAACTATATTCATTTGTTTAGAAAAAGGAATGCCGTCACAATGTGTTCCCGCATCAATATTGCGTCTGCGGGCGCTTGCTTCCGTTTTGCGTCGCGTTGAGGTTTCAATCAGCCTTTTAAGGAAAATAACAATTATAATGAAATTAAAAGGAGTGACTACTACTACTACCAATGCTACTACTGTAATAGGAATTCGTGGAACAGATTCGCCGCACTAACTCTATCATTAGCGCTAGGATTTTGGAAATAGAGTGGCAATCTGTAGTTGGACGGTTGGATAAAGGTTCGGTGGAATAGTTGCAGTTCTCAGAGGCATATAACTTTTGGAGTATGCATTTCAATAGGTCTGGCCAATTCTTCGAAGATTGAGTAGTAACTATTGCAGTTCCATTAACGAAACTTTGTCACTGCAAAAAGACAATGAAGTGATCAATTCGTAGTGCGATATGAAAGAATCGTTGCTATGCGTTGGATGTTAGTTTTTTAGAAGTATTCGACAGTCTTAGCGTGAGTCACTTGATGTTTCATATGGTGTCGCCTTATAGCCCAGGGGAAGAGGATGGTCATGGAGAATTGACACTGTAGGTTTAATCTGAGATAGAGAATTGTTGCTCTCTACCACCGCCATAGAGACCAGGCCAAATTGACGGTCAAATTATCTTCCACATCAATGTCTCAAGCCATAACGACGAAGAGTGAGACAACCAGCGCCAAAGAAAGTTGATCTCTCAACGGGAATGAACCAGTGAGAACCCCATTATCGTTACTGGACGGGCGTAGAAGCAACAGGTATATTCACACCACTGAAGATCCACGTTACGGACGGAGGATTCTAACAGAATACAAGAGGAGACCAGACACAGGATCGGGAGGTTGGCCCGAAGCACACCCTAAACAAGTGCAGCCCAGCATAGATAATGACAACAGAGCTGAGCTAAAGGAATACCAATGGTTATCTCCGCCAAATGCTCCGGATTCCCCGAACAAAACGGATCCGACTCACCGGAGGAGGTCACCAGCATGTGTCAGTGCGGGGGGGGAGTGGACCTGATCTCAGTGGGACTTCAGAAGATGTGAGTCGTGGTTGAGACATTCCATTGGATTATCAGCAATAGAACTCGAATCACTGCGAATAAGGACAGCTGAGGGTCGGATCGCAGTAAGCAAGGCCCGCTAAACCTATTTCGTGGAATAGTGAAACCAGACGGATTAAGCTTTCCACATGAATGTGTTTTGAGCGACGGCCGTTTGGGTAAACCATCGGAGACCCGAGTCGGCCCGGACCATGAGACATGCGAGGATTGTAAGCACAGAAATCCAGAGCCCGATAGTGAAAGAGTCCGTGGTGGCTGCGAGGAGACGTGACACTTTCAGGAGAGTACTACAATACTAGGAGAAGAACGTTCCGCAGTTCCCAGGTGAGAACACGACAGCCGGGCCGTTTACGGGAGCATCGGCAAAGGAGGTCATCACCGTCATTAGTAACGCGGGGAATGTGCTTCCACAATCAAGGGAACACCAAGGAATTGGAGAGCTTTCTAACCCCGGGCGTCATCGAACTTCAGCAGCCACTCCATAGAAATGGTTGTTTAAGGACTGGGGAGCTTGTAGAGTGCAGTGACAGAATACGGATTACAAAGTCAGAGAGAGACGAAGAAGACAGATTACCAGATAGTGTGGGTGAGAGAATGAAAGAGGGAAGGAGGCGAACAGTATACAGAATCGAGAAGAGATACGAAAATATAACAGTAACGAAAAGAGCGCAGAAAGGGCAACAATGGAAGAATATGGAGCCAGAAGTAGAAACCAGAGAAACAGTCGCACAGAGCAAAGAAAAAAAAAAAGGAGAGTGAAGGTGTGCAAAAGTTTCATCTCCATAGACGCAAGACAACAAGAGGCAACTCAACCGGCCCGGTCGAGAGCTCGAATAGATTATAACAGGTACACATGACTTAAATATCCCTTTTCCAAAAGAAAGAGGACACGTGCAACAGATGACGGACTAGATGAAAACCCTTAGCAAAATTTCGGCAGAGAACGGGAGAATCGCCGGAGTAAATGCGAAGAAGAGCAGATTACCCACACATCGACAGATGAAACTGTGGAAGTATCATACAATTTTGAGGCCATGGCCAAATTATGTGATCATTTTAAGAAACAATCATCGAGAAGAAGTGCAGGGAAATGCTATGGCCGTACCTCGACGAGGATGAGGAAAGACCGATCTTCACCCTGACGTTTATAGGACGAGTGAATAGGGTAACAACTAACGTGAGAAGAAAGTACAACGAGGGTAGGACAATGAGTATACTAGCACTAATGAGGAAGAAGACAACCGGTATACATCTGTCATGACACGGACAATATAGACAGCTTAGTAACAAAATGTAATCGAAAGAATAGCGACATCGAATCAAAAACGAGAAACGGCACCTACGGCAGAAAAAATAAATTACTATCCTTATAGAATGTATTACAGAACAAATATGTACCGGCGTGGCGACTAACCGATACATTCACCAAACAATATGAAGAGAAACGCTGGATTACTTACACGCAGGTGAAGAACAAAGACAAACGGACGAAGTGAAGAGAACATTCCATCCATGGGAAGTCGCCTGATCGATCAGGGTCCCACTGAGAAACGACTCGGCTAACCCGTAACTAAGAAGGAGAGGAACTCACGAGACGCTGAAGAAGGATAATGTGAGAGTACGGAAAAAAAAAACTAAACTAGATAAAAAGATACGAATTGAATAGAATTGAAATTTCATAATAGTAGGGAAGGACACCCAGCGGAACGGTCCGGAGAAATAACGAGAAAACGTATACAAATAGGATGTCGTAAAGACATAAAAGGGTGAAGCGAAGATAAAAAGAAATGGAACCAATAACAGAAAGACTGAAGACGAGAGCCACACGAAATTTTCCTCTAGAATGACCGCGATTTGGATGACCGGAAAAAACACAGGGTACAGTATGCGAAAGTAAGTAAAAAAGCTACACCGAAAAGATGAAGGGGAGAGTCGAACTTAATAAAGAGCTAGGAATACTGGGCTGTGAAGGAAGTTCGCGAAGAATGATGAGTGAGCAAGCAACGACACATTTCGAATAATCTACTAAGAAGGCAGCGCAACCATCCACTGATATCGGTGGTCCCGACCTTAGGAGGAGCCAGAAATGAATAGTGTGAGGGTTGTGGTACCGTACTTTAGATGCGGATCCGGCCTTGTCTTTAAAACTTCGTTAATTCTATTCAATTTTACGCTTGGCTATTTCATATGAGTAGAAACTCAATATAGATTACTTCTCCACGCAATCCATAGAAACCAGAAATTAAATTATTTAGTCTATATAAACAAAGGATTACAGTAATAGACTATGGAACTTTTAAGGATGGGAGGGCTTAAGACCCAGAAACCGTGTGGGAAGTGTTGGTCCCAGTAACGGAGGCCAAAGGCCAGAAAATCACCAACAACACCGCCTCGAAACCCCACCCCTAGAGGGCGCAAGTGGAAGACTGAAGAAGAGATAAGCGGAATTAGAACACAGGGACCAAAAACAAAAAAAGATACAGACACCCGGAAAGCATTAAGAGACTCAAAGTGAACAGGAGAAAAAATTAGGAGGGGCCACTCAAAAGCATGGTGGAAAGTTAAACGATAACACCAACAACATCAACCGTAAGGGAGAAGAAGAAATAAGGAGAGCAAAATGGAACCGATGGACAATGAAAAGCTGGAGAATACACCTAGAAAAGAAAAAAAGCATCGGGATACAACAAAACTGAAAAGAGCAACACGTGACAACACTTAAATGACAGATATCCCAGAACGTCATATTCTGAAATCACACTCACACACGTTAAAGTCGGAAGCCACAATTTCGAGAAGAAGAAAAAACTATAATATAAAATAATAATGATAATAATAAAAAAAAAATCTAATAAATAAATAAAAACAAAAGCCTAAAAAAAATCTAAAAAAAATAATATATACAGTAGTAAAAAAAAAATTAAAAAAAATCAATACATAAATATAAAAAAAAAAAATAAAACAAGATGTAAAGATAACATAATATAAATAATAATAAATAAAATAAAAAAAAAAACAACAAAAAAAATATAATAAAAATAATAATACAATAATTAAAAAAAATATATATAAAACCTTCATTTATAAGTCTATCATATAATTCACACACATATATGACAGAGACAAAAAGAAAAAAGATAGAAAGACAAAAAAAAAGTAACACCCAGAGAGACCCACTCGGTAAATCGAAACTTAAGGCCGTTATCCCAAAACCATAACAACAAACCAAACAACGTCAACAACTGTCAAGTAATCTTTAATTCTTGCCCACAGTAAGATAAAACTCAAGATTGCTACGCGGAAAATTGAACATTGAACCAGCAGTTCCTCTCGTAAATGAAGAGGACCAGGTGACACAATATATATATATCATATATAAATAATATAGAATAATAATATATTTCCGAATAGATATAAATAAATCTAAATATAAAAAAAAAAAAATTATAATATAAATATAGCAATAATATAAAGATATGTAAAAAAATATTATATGATCTATAAACTATATATAATATCATTAGTAACTATTATATATTATATATATTATATTATATATACCATCTCCCAGGTAGGGATTATACTATAGTTTATGATATATAGTATATATATATATATAATATACTATATATATTACTATTATAAATATTATATTATATATATATACTATATTTTATATATAGTATAATATTATATAATTATATATACTATATATATATATATATATATAGTATAATATACTATATATATATATTATATATAATAAATAATATATATATCTTATATATCCCCACCACGTGTATGTGCATTTGTTGTGCCCTCGTGCATTAGCATTTGTACATACGTAACTTCATCCATTTCCCCTCATTTTCATATAAATTTTCTGTCTTTCAATCACCCTCTTCTATCACCAGTGTCTAACTTTACAACTTTTTCAGTCGGAGGTTGTGTCCTCACCTTGTCTCGTGTCCCCGCCCTTTGGGCTAATAAGTGCCTCTTCCGCCTGGGGCTCAGCTACCTCACACTCTCTTTCCGTTGGAACCGAGGGTACAGGCAGAATTCCGGTTCCAGTAGCTCATTCTTTGACCGGACCTCAACTGCAGGGAGAACCCTGGCCTCAGCTAATACTGAGAGGCTGTTCTGCACTTTGTGTACTATTTCTCATGTTCTTATACGTGGAGAATATAAGGTCTCCGTGTGGTGCAGCGGTTGGTAAACAGCTTGTATTTCAGGACGAGGTTTTGCATTAGGCCACTCCATTAGCCCTACCCACGGAAATCGGGTCCGGGAGGTTGTGGGGTCTTTCGGATTGCAATGCAACCTGTTGTCGCCGTGAGAAGATGACCCTCCCTATTTACTTTTTATATCTCATTTGTTTTAATTTTTATATGTCGCATCCATGGAGACCATAAAATTGTAGTTTAAACCTTTTTATGGAAAAGTCTATTAAGAGAAAACACGTTATATCAACTCAATGAAATCTTAATAACACAATTATCATCCGTCGGTTTCCCTAACTGACGATCACCTTGGTTGCCTACTTAATCTAGGCCAAGCAAGGTCACTTTCCGTTTTTCCTTACCTTCTCCCTACGTGTGATGTCCTTTGCCTTAATTTCAGCTATCGTCGTACTAACATGGCCCCTAACACCAAGTGCCCACAAACGGTCAAGGCAATCGGCAAAGTCATGTTCTCATTCGTCTACTCCATGCTGTTCTCCTTCCAGGAATGCCAGCTGATACATCATTCCAGCTATATTACTTATATTGTGATCCACTACCTTTCAAAGCTCTTACTGAGAGAGCAACCAATTCTCGTCTTAGCGACCACTTGAAGAGGCTTTAGGCAGTTGAAAACCCTTCCAGTCACCATTAATGATAAAATTGGTCCCTCTCTCGTTCAATCTGTTTACCCCGGAACAAAGTTCATTTTCGTCATCCTTAACGTCTCTACGGAAACATTCCTCTTATTTCTTCCCTGATGAACTTATTATGAAGAAAGTTTTTCTTAGGATATTTTTGAACAGAAAAACGGAAACATACCTTCATTTTACAAATACATTCCTCAGAAAGGATTTTCCGTTACAAACATTTCACAGATCAACGTCTCTACCCCCTTCTGTCAGGACTACGGCTCCTTATCTCTTCATATAATCTGCCTCGCCCCTTTCACCTGCCCTCCCCTCTTAATACCCCCATCATTCACCCTTCAAAACGCGACAACCAATCGGTTCCCAGAGTATAAGCTGCTTCTGACACGCGCTTCACTCCCTCCGACCCCCGACCACCTCTGCTAAATGTCAACCGGCTCCTTTCCCGGCTACCCATCCCCGAACTCACTGGTAGCGGCGCACCGCGCCCCTATTCCCAGTCTGCGAAAATTATTTCACACTTCACTGTGAACATATACACTTCACTGTAAAACAGCTGAAGGCTCCCCACACGTGACTTCTTCCTTCAAAAATGCTCGTCTTTACCTGTTTTGAACAGGGGGCTTTTGGTGTTATTGTACCATTAACGCAAATTGAGCAGGAACAGATGCCCATCGCCAGCTCACATGAAAAATCGGCCACAATAACTAACAGGAATCCTATGCTACAATTAACAGGCATCCCCCAATGGCTCTCCGCTAGTTAAATTTACCGACACAACTTTCATTCCCAGTTAGAGACTCCTCCCCAAATCCTAGCGCAAAACCTAAGGCACTTACTGTAACCTGCCTGCCTGTATTTTCCACAACTAACCAAAATTCCCAAATAGGTACAAAAGCAGCCCTTATCCTAATCTCCTCATCAAAAATGCTAATCACAACCCCTATACGAGTACTAGTTTTCAACAACCACCCAACAAATGAAACTAACTTGGAAACATTTTCCTGCGACAAGGACACACTATGTCTCACCCCCCCCCCCCCACCACGACTATCCGATAAGAGTATCCAGCTCACTCAAGAGCGATGTTTTTCTTACCGCTTTAAGTACAGCCTCCCACTATTACGTCAAATTACAAAGCATGCCGAATTTTCTAAACCAAAAACACCACTAACCTAGACGGTAAAAATATGCAACTCAGAAAGAGAACCTTCGCCATAAGTCATATCCTGAGACAAAAATTCGAATTACTTCAATAGAAATTGTACCAAAACCAATCGTAGCTCTCAAACAAGCCCACAATCAACCCTCTGATAGTTTTGCAGACCTATGCTCCAAGCTCTTTTTCTGAATCCTCTATTTAACTCATCCGAATTTCTATCTCAGCACTCCTTATGGATTCGCGCATTAACGGCATGAAAACGGATATAGCTCCCAAAGAGCTTGATGTGATGATCCTCTCTTCTAAACTTCCTGCCGCTTCCGAGAGAGGTGAAATGAAAAAACCGTTCATAGGTAAACGATCAAATACGCTCTACAGCGTCTCTGAATCCTGTTGGAGGCATGCACAGGAGACCCAGAGGTCTCCAATGTCTTAACCTTTAATCCCTCCCTCCCAAATCTTTGCAATGATGAATCTTATCTGGCAAAATTTCATATCCAAGACTTTTGTCAAACCCCATACGAACCTATCATCGGATTCCCAATATCGCAACCCCAACACCTTTTCAAAAGGATGACCACCTTCCTTCCGGGTTTCATTGAAAAAAGCCCTCACATCTGAATTGCTTGTTTCGGCAAATATACTAGTTCGCTCCGATTCCTAAAACCATTGAGCATTTTGATTGCTCAGTTATCCAACGACCACCCAGTTCCATACAATAAGACTTGTTGAGACTCAATTTAAATTTACGCATTCATGGCGAACCCCGCACCCAAATACCACGACAAAAACTCACTTACCCAAAAAGCAGGTCGTAACCTCCAAAATCTCTGTTGTACGACTATGTTCCTTCCAGCAGGATTTGTTTGCCCCTCCTCGTCGAGATCCAAGTCTGAGCCTTTCCTCTCCATCTGATCCCACCATTATGGGATGAGAAAACCCGGGTGCTTAAAAACTATCTTGACAGCGTTTTTTTGGGGACGTGTTTGCCTATGGTAGAGACATCCGGTTATTGTACCTCTGCGACGCGGAAAGTCACAATGTTCGATCCGCTGATGGAGAGCAAAATCTCCTGACTCATTCGTTAATGGCCACATAGAGACAATAGATAAGAAGCATTCTCATATATATTCTATAACAACATTATTATTTTACTGTTTCTTCAATGGAATTGTCGTGTCTACTACTCTAATTTTGAAGCAACTTTGTCAACTAATAAACATGTTGTACACCACAAGTGGCATAATGTTTGGCGGGGACCATCGACTATGTCATACGCGACTTCTTATAAACAGTCGGACATATACATCACCGCTCAATCTCTTCAAGAAGGTGACAATGATGGGGAGGTGCAGGAATACTCATTCATATCAAAAACTAGGCATTTCAGCGGTGCAGCACGCAACGATTCATTGTCCACCGCCTTTATGTCTGCTGAATCTACGTTGCGAGATTGTTCACTAAGGTCTGAATTAGCTGATCTTTTTAAACAGCACTCTCCCTCCGGTTGTTATAATAGGAGACTCTCACTCCGACCCACCAGCCCAACTCTGTTACCTCGTTCTAAGATCTTGTAGATCTCTCTAACACCCTTTATCCCTGGGATGCCATTATACATCAGGACTAAACTACATCATGGAACGTTTACGATACACACACTTCTCTGATATATTTCCTTTTTATTCCCTGTTTCCCTTTGGATCTGATTACCCGGTCCCAGTACGGCAGTAATCATTACCCCAATAGCTTAAAAATGTTTTACAGAAGCACAAAAATCTAACTCCCCTGCGTTATGAACGAGCGCGAGTGTTCTCCATTTATCACGGCAAAACAAAGCTACTTACACACTATTCTCCCTATCAATAAGACGGTATTATCGACTGTTAATGATGCCTTTAACTTACTATACCGAACAAGTATGTCAAATATACACAGCAGTGTAACAGCTTGATTCCCAATCTGCCGTCAAAGAGTAAACGCGGCCAGACAACCCACTTCGTGAATACTCAAAGGAAGTTCGCCAACGAAGCTAAACCAGACGAAAGAAGAAGAAACTCTACAGAGACAAAATTAACAAAAGCGAACACCGAACCACAATCAAAATACAGATTAATTTTTAAAAGCAACTGCGTTGATCTCCGGCAATTAATGGACCAATAACACTAAGTAACACATACTAATTATCTTCGAAACTTATATTTCCGACTGATCAACATCCACTTCGCTATAATAGTGAAGGAAAGTTGCACAGAAAATACCTCGTCGCTCCAACAACACTACTCACCCACAGTCTCCGTGATGGACCCTATATAACCGACATTCCACTGCTGTTGCAGTCGGTTTTTTTTGCTACACACTCGAGTCTCTTTTCCTCTATCCTGAACGCCTTCAAATAATTGAGAATTGGAAAGTCAAACTTTCTCACCATAGCCGAAAGGGAAGATCCATCCTTATACCGTCTTTTTACATTCTGCAGAAAGTACATCAAAATAGGCCTGGCGAATAGCCAAAGACTGATTGCCCTTTATCCGAGACATGATTGCACTACATAATACTCACGTCATATCACCCCCGGCATTCAGCGCATTTTCGGATCTCTATAGTAAGATCATGGATCGAACTCTTCTTTAATCTATTGGACTACAGCTTTATAAATCCCTATCTCCAGCACTGGGAAAAGACTGCGAAGTTAAGCGAACACAAAGACCACAGTTCTGTGATCTAGCTTACATACATGTAAAATTATGGGAGAAATATGGAGCAGTCGCCAGGCTTTTCAGACTTAAGTTTAGTTTCCGCCTAAATTATCAGTTTCAACCACAGATCCTGTTTAAAACTTACCATGACATCCGGAAGCCCCTCAAACTGGTTCGGGAATGGTTCGCTTGGTTGTCTTTTTTGACTAGAAAAAGCTTTGACACCAACTGGAGAATTGGGGATTTTCCTAAAAAACTCACTCGCTCGGTTCTCCACTTGAACAAGGCTCCCTCTTTTCATTAAATGCCCTAATTGTCAAATAGATTTCTAGCTTCACGCCCCATTTTACTCTGGAATGGTGCTCCGCAAGGTAGCTGTTCTAAGTTATTACTATTGCCTCTTCGGATTTACTAGACATCGTTAACTATTATCTCCAGCGATTTAGCTCAAATTTTTTTTATATCTCTACTGTGTGATGACCTTGAACGTAATAATATACCGCGCTGCCAGGTTTGCCTTTATTGAAGATGCAACTTCAAATAGCTACCTGAGAAGTATATTCACCATGGGAGCGTAAACTCCCAGTTTCTCACCCACCAAAACCTCGCAGTGCTTTTAAGAAAAAAAAGGAATCGAAGAACTTGCCACCTTCTGTCCCGCTGAGACCACACTTATATATGCGTTCGCCCATTTCCTGCACTTCCACAGGTCCAAATTTTTAAGGACCCTTTCTAGATGAGCCATACTTACAATACGCACCGGCCATATATAACTCACAAGATCTACTCGCACTGTCATCGCCTGCTCTTACCCTATTACGTCAACTCGCCTCAAGAATCATTAGTTGCTGTCTTTACGTCTCTATATTGCCCTAAATCCGATCGAAGCTGCGACTATAGGTGCTTAAATATATGGTCAGGCCTCCCGAACTCTATTACACCCGTTAGATCCCAATTCCAATAACGAGGCGAATCCCCGCTATTCATCCACTGGAGCTGTCCAATCGTCCCCCCCCCCCCTGACAGTAGAGGCCTTGACGTGTAATCCATGTGATCGCCACTCTCTCTTCGAAGGCGAATCATTATGTGCACGAGTTATCCTTCGCTTATCAAACCCCAATGTCATTTGCTCTAACGCGGATTTTGGGAGAGAAATACCTCAGAATCCTAAACTTAAATCTGAGCCATTTGAGAAAACAGTTAAACATCCTCTAAGTCTCTCAACATACACCGTTGGCTATACCCCTGCTCACCACATATTGCTTAAGTCCTGACCCTCGCTCTCCAAATCTATAGCCAACCACTGATTACCTTGTTAAAGGCGATTCATTCCTCTTCTGACTTTCGCAGGTACCGGTAGAATTTACTGCACGCAATCTGAAACAGGGGACAGTGTTGGCGCATCTGCTGTTTACCTTTCTAATCACTCTTCCATATCCTCCTCCCTCATGCTTCAATTTTTTAATGCAGAATTAATGGCTATAATGATTGCCCTTTCTCGAATTCTATTCCTTAACCAAAACCACTCTTATGTCATTTATTCAGATTCGCTCAGCGTGCTCTAGACGCTTAAAACCCCTTATTCTAAAAACACAATGGTATCCGCTGTAAAACAATTTTTTCGGCTGCTCCACTCCCGTAAGAAACAAATCATATTACGTTAGACCCCTCTCATTTAGGGGTATCTGGCAGTGAAATCGCCGACAGAGAGGCCAAAATGGGCGCCTCTTCGATATTTCGGGTATCTCCCGGATGTTATTCGACAAGGCCGCTTCCCATTAACTGATTACTATCCTGCTCTCCGACAAGGCTTTCGGTCTTATTAGCAAGAGTGCTGGACGAGTGATGAGCGGGGGAGCGAAATTTAGAAATATAAAATGTGAACAGGGATATCTGCCAAAGGTGGCTATCAGATTGACAGTACCTTATTCTTCTGGGAAGAAGTAATCTCTCAGAAGTAAGGGTTGGGTTTCCTTTTAACTTATCGTGGTCAGGTGGTTACAGGCCTGGTTTACCAACATTAAAGGTGCGGGTTCAAAACCCAAACCTCTCAATAAGTGAAATGCTTAGGGATATAATATATGTACATATAAAACATGCATATTACATAGCATGAATCCCGAATTAATACTTTCGCTTCGTGTGACCCTTGCCCAGCGACTCCAGCGAGTGTGAGCGGGGAGATCTGACCAAATGTGACTGTAAACAGAACCTGAAACGAATAAACACATAATATACTTCTGAGAAAAGACAAGTAATCCATTTCAAAGAAATAAACGATTGGGTTATCCTTGTAGCTCATCAGTAAGTACAAGGTGTTAGAAACGCCTAGAATTTAACCAACATAGAAGGTAATCGAGTTTCAAAAACCCAAACACTACCAAATAAGTGAAATGCTTAGAATAATATATATAAAAAATAATACATAATAAATAAGAATATATATTATTTAATAAATATACTAATATATAATATAAAAATATAACATATAAATATACATAATAACTAATAATAATAGTATAATTACAATATAAATACACACAGTCAACCAATAATAACATATATAACTAATAAATAATAAAATATAGCAGATTAATAATATACACTATATAATATAAATATAATAAATAATATATATATAAGATAATACATATATACATATAGATATATATATATAACCGTAATATCATATATATATAATACATAGATATAATATATAATCATATATAACTACTGTAATAATAATAAGTTAACGATGAATTTTCTGCAAATGAGATTTGATGAAAGAATACGATATAGAAAATAAATCTTAAAGCTATGGAACAAGAAGAAGCTAGTATGACCTAATAAATAGCAACCTCCAAAGAGACATGACAATTGAACTAGCAAAGACCTAAATTCATATTTATTAAAAAATAATTTCTTATAATTAATAATGTCAATAAAATCAGATTATCATTAAGAAATTAATTATTATATCTGATGATTGTATGTAGTTCATCAAATTGTATAGGCAATACCTACAAATACTTAGGACTAGAAGAATCATATGAAAATATTAATCATAGATATAATAAAATAATAAATAATAAATAACTATAATAATAGTAATATATAATATATAATATATATAATACTATATATATATATAATATAAGTATATATATAATATAATATATATAATATATATATAATAAATAATATACATATAATAATAATATATACATATATATAAAATATATAATAATATAATATAATCATAAATATATATCATACCAGACACTTACTATATAAATATTATAATACATATATATATTTTAATCATATAATAAAAGTAATATATATATAATTAATATATATACTATAATTATAAGTATATAATTATAATATATAATAATATAACTATATAATAATATAAATAAATAAGCTACTAATACTGAATATATATAGATAATACCAGCTATAACACTATATTAAAAATAATACAATATAACACACATAATATATATTATTAATAATATATAATAATATACATATAATTAAATATAATACTAAATAAGTATAAATATAAGAATAAATATAAATAAAATAATAATACAATAATAACTATAATATATATAAAATAATATAAAATAATATATAATATTATATATAATACAAATCAAATAATAAATAATACAATATTGTAATTTGATAATTTTAAGCAACCACCAAATTATTATATGCAATGTTGTCGATCTCCAGCGAATCTTCCTACTCCACAATATTTTTCCAAGAAGTCCGTCTACCACTATCTAATTCATTCCTTTTTATGTACTGACTTACACTCTTTTCTATTGAAGAAGGCAAACTGCACAAGGAAGCTTCTCGTAAAGAGTCATGGCTTTTCCTGTCAATACCCTTATATGCCTTACGTTCTAATCTTTCCAGTCTAAGGGCATACATGCGTATACTTTCCCCAAGATTACGATATGCCGCGTGGTACGCATTCAATCTATATTCTAATTAAGACGTCTCGTACCGAAAAATAATCACTATCTTTCTTCACTATGAGTCTATACAAATCTAAAAATTTACCTTCAAGTTGCCTACCCAGCAATCTTAACCATTCATGAAGAGCATGTGGACAATGAAGAGTACAATATGCTTCGAAGTCTATATCAATATATCAAAAGATCTTGTTCTGTTTCATACTTTTACTTCCCAGGGTCGACAACCTTCAACCTCTGGGAATTTTTAAGCAATTGAACTAACATCGTAATAGCTTCAGTCAACATATCTAAATGTTGCTTTATTTGCCTACTTGATTATAAAAGACTTCCTTAGGATCATCAGATCCTCTATAATACAACT
>JABUQX010044929.1:0-7500 GCA_015478945.1 Trachelipus rathkii | reverse complement strand
AAACATTCAGTATTCTAAACGATCTGGAACAGTTAATTAAAGAACCTACACATATACCAGATCGTCCTAACCAATTCTTGAACACGCTTGATTTATATTTCACCACTACTCCTTCTCGATATAAATACACAATTTTTCCCTCCTATCGGTAACTCTGACCACAATCTTGTAGCTCTTAATTTTAAAACATTTTCTCCAGCAGCTCCACCATGCCCCAAACGTACTTTCTGGCACTTTAATCGGGCTAATTGGGGGCGTTGCGTCGTTTCTTTGCAAACTATACTTGGAGTGAATCTTGCTTTGACTCGGAGGATGCTTCGCTCACTGCTGAAAAGGTAGGGGCTGTAATCGTCGAGGGAATGAGCGGGTTCATTCCATCTTCAACTAAATCATTTTCTCCACAAAATCCATGGTTCGATGGAGAATGTTCTCGCTCCATTCAGGAGAGAGACATTGCCTATCGGGCATGGAAAAACTTTCGTTCTCCTATCACTCTTACTAATTTCCATTCTGCTCGGAATCGTTGCAGGGCTATTATTCGACAGGCTAAGCGCGCTTTCACTAAAAGAAAGTGCGACAACCTACTTGGCTCTCCTACTGATAAAAATTCTGGCCTCTTGCCAAAAACATCTCTAATAACTTTTGTAAATCTGCCTTTCCTCCACTTATTCGCTCTGATGGTTCTGTTGCTAACTCTCCTACTGAAAAGGCTAATCTCTTCGGCCTCCTTTTCTCTTCTAATTCTACCCTGGACGATTCCGGCATCCCTCCTCCTGCTTCTTCTCCTCTCAGGTTTCCTATGCCTCTTCCCGTAATTACACATGATCGCATGGGATTCTGAGATCTATGAACATCAGGAAGGCTAGTGGCGGGGGCCCTGATGGCATTCCTCCCGTGTTTTGAGGGAGTGTGCTTCTGAGCTGGCCCCTGTCCTCGTTCAACTCTACTCTCTATGCCTTAATACTAGTACATTTCCTAAGTGCTGGAAGCGCGCATATGTCCAGCCAATCCCGAAAAAGGGTAGCCGCTCTGATCCTTCTAACTACCGTCCTATAGCTCTCACTTGTATTCTATCTAAAATCTTTGAAACTCTTCTTAACACTCATTTCCTGGATCATCTGGAGTCTCATTCCCTTCTTTCAGATCATCAGTATGGCTTTCGACGCTCGAGGTCAAATGATGACATACTATCCTATCTAACTGATTTATGGTCTTCTGCCCTTAAGGACTATGGGGAGTCTTGGGTGGTGGCGCTCGACATATCAAAGGCTTTTGATCGAGTATGGCATGCGTCGCTACTTTCTAAGCTCCCTTCCTTTGGGTTTCCTCCTTCTCTTTGCTTACTCTTGTCAAGTTTTCTCTGGTCGCTCCATATCAGCACTCGTTGATGGAGCGACTTCTTCCTCCTTTCCTGTTAATTGTGGTGTTCCTCAAGGTTCTGTTTTATCTCCAACTTTATTCTTACTTTTCATCAACAATCTCCTCAGCTGTACTTCTAACTTTGTTCACTCTTATGCCGATGACAACTCTCCTTCCTTCAATTGTTTAAATCTCATTCCCTCTTTGCATCTAGAGTTGCCTCTCTTCTTCAGCGCTTTCCGATTCTATTCTTGCCAATCTGGATGAGATTTCCCGGTGGGGCCACCGCAACTCCAGAGCCCAACTCTGAAACTCAACTTATAAGAAACACTTCGGAAACACATTTTTTAAAGTTTCCTAGTGTTTTCGACTTATTCTAACCTGTGGACAACATAAACATTCTTGGCCTGAACATAAACAAAAATTGTCTTGGAAACCTCATATCACAATGGTTGCTAAGGTGGCCTCAAAGAAGCTGGGAGTTCTGTTGCGGGAATTTTTTTCCTCTGCACAGTTACTCCAGTTAAAGGGCCTTATTCAGCCCTTGCTTGGAGTAATTGTTCTCACATCTGGGGGCCTATATACATATATATATATACAGTATATAAAGCTAAGAGACTTATTAACTGTCCCCTACTTTCAAACTCTCTTGACCCTCTATCCCTGCGACGTGACGTTGGCGCACTATCTCTTTTCTATAGGTACTACAACGGTAGATGCTCAGGGGAGTTGGCCGCTCGCATTCCACCTCCATTGCGTCGCCCTCGTAATACAAGGGGTGCCATGCTCTCGCATGAATTTTGCGTGAGCATCGAAAATCCCAGACTCGTTCGTTGTGGTGCCTCCTTCTTTCCAGCCACTTCTGTTCTGTGGAACTCCTTGCCATCTTCTGTTTTTCCAACTGTATTTAATCTTCCTTTCTTTAAAACCCACGTCTGCGCTCACCTAAGAGATTTGCGTTAGGCTTGGGTGGGTTTTCATGTATTTTATTTTCTGCCCCCTCCTTGAAAAGGGCCCAGCCCGTGAGTGGTGGTAATCTGTAAAATATATATATATATATATATATATATATATATATATATATATATATATAAAAGAGTATATATCTGTATGTATATATATATATATATATAAATATATATAATATATATATATATATATATATATACATAGTATATATATAAATATATATATATATATATATATATATATATATATATATATATATATATATATATATATATATATATATATATATATAATGCAATTTCGCTTTATCAAATTTCTGTTCAATTTCACTTTATCAGCATCTCTGATCAATTTTGCTTTATCAGTATCTCTGTTCAATTTTGCCTTATCAGCATCCTGGAATTTCGCATCATCAGCATTTCCGTTCAATTTCACTTTATCAGCATCTCTGTTCAATTTCGATTTATCAGTATATCTGTTCAACTTTGCCTTATCAGCATCTCCCTGCAATTTCGCTTTATGTACATTTCTGTTCAATTTCACTTTATCAGCATTTCTGTTCAATATCGTTTTATCAACATTTTGTGCGATTTCACAAGGAAATAAAAAGTATTTATATCATTATATATATATATATATATATATATATATATATATATATATATATATATAAATTTATATATAAAAATAGAAATATATATATATATATATATATATATATATATATATATATATATATATATATATATATATATATATATATATATATATATATATATATATATATATATATATATATATATATATATATATATATATATATATATATATATATATATATATATATATATATATATATGTATATGAGTATAGAATATATATATGTATCTCTTTATATATATATATATATATATATATATATATATATATATATATATATATATATATATATATATATATATATAATATCAATACCTTTATAATATCAAAGGTAACTGATTATATCTTTATTACTACATTATATTCACGTACTTTCGTGAAATTACTTTTGAAATATCTTGAAAAATGATACTTTTATGAGCTTTTTAGTGAAACAAGTAAGAAATTCAGAACTTGGGGCTCCCCCCCCAAAATTTCAAACCACTTATCAGATTTCTTTCAAACTTTCAAGATTAATATATTAAAGTTACACTTCAAAAAATCCAAGTTTTCTTTAAGTTTAAATGAAAACGTGAAATTTTATACAGGGACTCCTTAAGGCCTGAGAATGAATCACGAAAAATTTCATCCTCTTTTAAAGTCACAAAAGGTTTATTTGATAAGGGCAACTGTTCTCGTCGAATCAATCTAGGCTTATGCTCCGCGGAATCTACATGACGCAACTGTGTGTATCTTTTAAAAGAATTTTCCTGTTTTTGTTTAGAACTGAAAGTTCAATTTGTCTTTTTCTACGGGTAGATTGGTCTTGATGAACCAAATATTCTTCTAATCTTTCTTTATCTTTATGAAATTTAGTCATAAGTTTACTCAGAATGGACATAGAAAATATCTCGTCCTGCTCCAGTGTTTTTATCTTGTCATCTTTCTGTGTGAAGTCTGAGTCAGTATACAAATATGGACCTGATCCATATTTTTTATTTAGTGTGTGTGTACCCTCTACCCGTGAATTACGTGGTACAGACCTAGACATATCAATCAAATTCTGAACTTAAGTCGGCATAGCTTTCTTTGATATATAGTACTTTTCTCTTGTCTAATGAGATCATCCACTTTGTTGGGAGACTCAGGTAAGTTAGCGTAAGCCATATTAGCCTTATATCAGGTTGTAAAGATTAAGCAAGTGGTATAGTACCAATAAAATAAATTAGCAGAAGAATTTATTTAAACCATTACTATTAGAAACGAGAAGTGTAAACCGCTGTGATGATCGGTGGGAATCTAATCACAATCAGGCGCTGCTGACAAACAGGAAAACGATGTCCCTGTTCGGGCGTCACTTTAATTTTGTGTATATTAGCGAGTAACTGGCAATAACTAGCGTATACCCACCAATAAAAGATTTACTAAAATATAACTATATAATGAAAACGGAAAAGAGATTAGAAAATCGCTTCATAATGAATGGTAACAGTCTTCTACAATTTGCTTTTCAAACACTTCATTTTCGGACTCGAGAAGCAGCCAGTAACAATTGATAAAATTTTTAAACTCACTTTGGGCGACTTCTAGCGAAATTTCTGATGGTTTTAGCTCGCGGAATGTGAGAAAGGAACAATGGTTGTTCCCTTTATATAATATATATATATATATATATAATATATATATATATATATAGTATATAATATATTTCGTGAGTTAAATCACATATTATAATTATATATATATGATACTAATACTTTCGAAATATATAATGTTACTATTATAATATCATATATAATATTATTATTTATGAGGAGGAGGAGAGAGAGGAGAGAGAGGAGATAGGGAAAGAAGCGCTATATAAGCGATGAGACTACATCCCGGCATTGGGCATTTGGAATGTAGGGTACATTCCATGATACTCAAGTGCCCAATGGTATGCTCATCTTGTTCTCATACCCACCACCATTTTGTTATACAGGAGTAGTACCTCTTTCTGTTATTCAACATACTATTCATACATAAAATCGATACCGTATGTATTACTAGGCAACACCTTTGAAAGAATTAAAATGTTACTCCTACTAATAATAAATAATAGTAAATAATAATAATAAATAAACAACAACACATAATAATAATAATAATAATAATATATATAATAATAATAATTATAAATAATAATAATAATAATAATAATAATGAATAATAATAATAAATAATAATAATAATAATAGTTTTAATAATTAATAATAATAATAATCGCAATAATAATAATAATAATTAATTATTATTATTATAATTATTATATTACATAAAAAATTGGTGGAGATATATATAATTTAGTATAATATAAATATTTAAAACTTTATATTTTTTTATAAAATATACTTGGGGGAATTTAACGTAAATGGGTAGTTATAATTAATAAATAATTATGTCGTCATCACAAGTTCAAATTATTATCACTAACCACTTAATAGATATATATAATAAAAAAATAAAGAGGAAAAAAAGATTTATTGCACGGCAAGGGGCTGAATAGATTTATCCCATTTTACAACTATTTTATAATTACAAGGTAAATAGTTTTAGATAACATATTATAGTATAATAGTAAGCTACACTAAAATATAATATTTAATAAGTTTAAAAAATTAAAAAGGAAAGAATGGAAAAAAAAAGAAATTAGCATCACATATACTGAGCTCTGCTAAAAATATAACAAGACAAGGGGGCAATGAGCTAGTAGCTATCGCATTTGGGGAGGGTGGGACGCACAATTAAATAAGAAGTATTGGGAAAAATATAATTATTGAAATAAATACAATAGGATAATAATATAATACGTCAATATAGGATATAATATTTATAGATATGGTAAAAAACATATAATGAATAAATACAGTATATAAAAAAAAAAATGGGTATATAAATAATAATAATAATAATAATAATAAATAATAATTGTCAAGTAATAATATTATATTATTATATTATTAATATTTCTGATTGAATAAAAAGATCCAATTCGTTGGGTATATTATATCTCCACCTTCGCAAGATAATCACTATCATTATGTAGTATCCTTTTCTTTCGCGGTTCAAGTAGCAATAATCAATCACCATGAATGACAACAGAAGTATAAAGCGAATATATTCATGAACTTTTCGCTTAGGTACCTTTTTCTTATAAACAGCACCATTAGGTTTATTTGAAAATTCGCCATATATTATTATTCTAAATTGTTATATTAAATAAAAAACATATACAGAAAGAAAAAAAATAAATAATATTTTAATGGTTAATATATATTTTTATGAGACAAATTATACAACTTTTATTTAAAAACGATAAATTTTTTTTAACATTCAAAACTTAAATATCAAACTCCTGATTGATTTCTCCTTGAGTAGCGCCTTTAGTGAATTTTAACCCTTGACAATATTCTATTCAAACTTATCGTTAAATACCCAAAATTCATGACACTTAAAAAAAAAAAACAAACAAAAAATAAAGGAGAAAATAAATTAATAATCAATAACATACGTACAATAGCTCGGTCCGAGGGAACAGCTCTTTCTCAAAATAAATAAAGTTGAAGTGTTCTTTTACATATTATTTCTTTTGATTTCCCAGAAAATTGGTGACAGTGTTATTAACCTTTTTCTGTTTTGCATAGTGGCGAGTTTTATATGTTCTGTGATTATTAAATTTGGGTTATTTCTGTTTTCATATTGTAGTAAAAACTATTCTAATTCAATTATTATTATTTTATTTTTTTTTTAATTAAAATTCTTAAGCATGCAGTCTCGAGATTTGTGAGATAAGGGAACACCCTTCCAGCGATGCTTTTTCATGTATTCTTAATGTTAGTAATTTGTTTAACGTTATAAAATCCTATTATGGGTTGCAGAGATTAATAGACTAGGTGTATATTTATGTGAAAGGAGGTCTTTTCAGAGCGGCAAGTGAGAACCTAGGCAATGCAATCTTTCACATGCTTCTACTCATCTCTCTCTTTCGTCTATCATCAATGCTCTCTTTACCATCTATCATTTAAGCTCTCTCTCTCAGTTTACCTCACCTAACATGATTTAACCTATGATAATCTAACAACTCCCCAGACCTAAAAAAAATAAGTACGCACACAATTCTCCCCCCTCCCTCCCCCCCCCATTAAAAACCAGACACGAACAGCGGTATCCCCTCTCCCTCACTGGCTTAATATTTAAACATAACATACCCCCCACACCCCCATCATACCAATCCCCCCCCCCCCCACTCTTCACAACCTCTTCAAACCCCAGCGCGAACCAGCCTCTCTCCCTCCCAACGCCCTCCCACGCCTCCGACCCACCCACGCCAACAGCAACAACACTGCCACGCCGCGCCCCCCCCCACCCCCCCCTCCTTCTAGGAAAAGAAAATTTAATTTTTGGAGGAATCTCCTTCTCCTGGTCCTTTGGAGAAGTCTCGTCTCGCCTCCGTCTCTCTCTCCTGGCTTCTTCTTCGGGTCGTGCGAATTTTTG
>JABUQX010044928.1:0-50800 GCA_015478945.1 Trachelipus rathkii | reverse complement strand
GTTGTGCCCCGTTCAATCGGAGGTAGGTGTAACCGTTTCGCATTTATCGTGAAACACTGTGAAATTCCACTTCATCGTTCTGCGGCTCTAGAGCGAAGATATTTAATGACGGTGAGGACATTTTGAGGGCAAGAGGTCTTACCTTCTTCTTTTAATTTTGAGCACAGAAAAATCTTTTTGAAGAAATATGGATTTCTTGTCCTTTGAAGACGACATTGAGGGGGAAGTGGAAAATCTTGAGATTTTCTACACTTCATTCAATTTTTTCATATAATTTAATAATAGAAATAGATTTTGTAAGGATATATACTATTTTCGTATTAATATGAAGATCTTTTGTGAAGTCGCACATTGTTAGCGGGAGACGTGCGGACGTGTGGACTTGCGATAGCGGAGGTTTGATGGTCTGGATAAGTGCGGAGAGGTGCGGAGGAGCGCTGGCGGACTACGTTTTCTCGAGGTGCGGGGCCCTAAATGGGCGGGGTGCCCACCTGATATATATATATATATATATATATATATATATATATATATATATATATATATATATATATATATATATATATATATATATATATATATATTGTGAAAGGATAGGGGTGCATGGAATCTATTTTTTATTTTTGGGGGTGCGCCACTAGAAAAAGATTGGGAACCACTGCCCTAGAGCACTAATAAAACTTTACTAATTACTAAACTCTACTTTATATATTGCATACCTCTTTAATCATTTACCCACCCTGGAAGAAATCCTACAGAATGAAACCCATGCAGAGTAGCAATAAAAATATAGGTATAGGTGTGAGACTGTTTTATGCGTATACATACTAGACAAAATATATACAGTATACATTTCCACAGCAGGATTATATTTCATGAACAGGTTTCCTCCAGATACAAACACACACACACACATATATATATATATATATATATATATATATATATATATATATATATATATATATATATATATATATATATATATATATATATATATATATATATATATCAAACTACCTTTTAACGTGCTTTATCCCCTATGCAGGGGGTAACACGGGGGGACCACAGGAAATCGAACTCAGGGCTTTTAATTCTGCCCCCAGGTAGATAAAACTCCATCTGCTACGCGCGGAGGATTTGAACCAGCGTCATCTGAAGCGGCGACTCAACCTCCTGCGCCACGAGGCGTTCAATATATATATATATATATATATATATATATATATATATATATATATATATATATATATATTTATATATATATATATATATATAGATATATATATCTCTCTCTCTATATATATATATATATATATATATATATATATATATATATATATATATATATTCTACAACTTTTTCTGTAGGTATTACTTAGCATTAAGAAAGATAAACAATTTCTTTAATAACGCAAAAAGGGATAAACCACCTACTACCACGCCTGAGGAGTAAGAAGAAAAATAACAAATAGTTAAAAAAAAATTTTGATGTGGCAGAGAAAAATTATATATATATATATATATATATATATATATATATATATATATATATATATATATATATATATATATATATATATATATATATATATATATATATATATATATATATATATATATATATATATATATAACATAAAATCACATCAACGTATATTCATCATGAAATAAAAAAAAAAAAAAATTATATTTTAAAATCCCCAAAAGAAAACTAATTTATACTAAGTGAGAAGTATCTGTATTATCAAAGGAAAACGAAATTCTTAGTGACGTGCCATGCTCAGAAGAGAAAATTGCGAAAAAAGAAAATGGGCGTTAAAAAAAAAGATACGATAAAATTAGCTCTAAAATACATTTTGAAATGAAAACTAAGATAAAAATAAGCACAAAAATCTACCGGGCAGCTTGAAATGAAAACCAAGATAAAAATAAGCACAAAAATATGCCGGGCAGCTTGAAATGAAAACTAAGATAAAAATAAGCACAAAAATCTACCGGGCAGCTTGAACTGAAAACCAAGATAAAAATAAGTACAAAAATCTACCGGGCCGCTTGAAATGAAAACTAAGATAAAAATAAGTACAAAAATCTACCGGGCGGTTGCAATGAAAATAAGATAAAAATAAGTACAAAAATCTACCGGGCAGCTTGAAATGAAAACTAAGATAAAAATAAGCACAAAAATCTACCGGGCAGCTTGAAATGAAAACCAAGATAAAAATAAGCACAAAAATCTACCGGGCAGCTTAAAATAAAGATTGCGATAACATAGGTTCAAATATACCATGCAGTAAAAAAAATGCCTTAAAATATGTTCAGGTCTGCCATGCAGTAAAAAAATACGATTAAAGTATGCTCACTACTACTTTTAAATTTTATCCGAGTTTTAAAACTTATATGACCTCTTGTTAAATGACCAAATATTTTCATTAATTATATTACTCGAAGGCTTAAAACAAAAATTTATATTGCAAGGGGGTAATAGGTCAATTCTTGAAACTAAGTGTTGCCAAACGTATGATGCTTAAAATTAAATTTATAATGTAGATTAAATTCTAGAATTCAAATTAGTCTTAAAAAAAGAAATGGGAACGTATTTTAGGCCTCCTAATTAATGACTAATTATTTAATACCATTTGGCTAGAAGGCTTAAAAAAATATATATATATATATAAATATATATTGCAAACAGAAATTAATTATATCACGAAACGAAAAAAGGTAGCACTTTAAAAAGGGGAAAAAAATATATATATATATATATATATATATATATATATATATATATATATATATATATATATATATATATATATATATATATATATATATATATATATATATATATATATATATATATATATATATATATATATATATATATATATATATATATATATATATATATATATATATATATATATATATCAGGAAGTGTGGCATGAAAAAATCAATTGATTTTTCAACTGATTTTTCACGTGTTTTTTTTCTCAAAAAAAGAAATTTTTTTTGTTTTATTTTGTTTTTTTGTTTTTATATATATATATATATATATATATATATATATATATATATATATATATATATATATATATATATATATATATATATATATATATATATATATATATATATATATATATATATATATATATATATATATATATATATATATATATATATATATATATATATATATATATATATATATATATATATATATATATTTTAATTTTTTTGGATATTTAAGTGATTTAATTTCAATAGAAATAAAAAATTAGAATAATAATATCATAGCAAGGCTATTCACAAATTTCTTCACTATAAAAATGTCAACAACAAAAATCATGTTTCAAACATGATTCTTTTATTCTGATGTAATATATTATCATTATTACAATAACGCTCTTTAATTGTTGTTGTTTGTCATGTTCTCAGCCCCTAGCTAGATTTTGAACTCAGATATAGGGCCTAGGTTTAAAACTTAATCGAACTTAAAAAAATTTGTTTACAAACTATATTTACTCGCGTGACGTCATGATTCCCAAAAATCCAAAAATCTAAAAATCAAAAGTAAACATTGAGTTTTTTCTCAAAAAAAATCAAAAACATCCCCAAACCTGATATATATATATATATATATATATATATATATATATATATATATATATATATATATATATATATATATATATATATATATATATATATATATATATATATATATATATATATATATATATATATATATATATATATATATATATATCATGTGTGTGTGTGTGTATTATTATTATTATTATTATTATTATTATTATTATTATTATTATTATTAATATTTTTATTTTATTATTATTATTAATCATATTATTAATAGTATTTTTAATATATTATTATTATTCATGCTTGCTCTACAATAGGTTAGGTCTCTCGTTACGGTGGGTATCTTTAGCACGTGCACACACACAAACTCAGAAGCTTAATCTGGCATGTATCTAACTTGCAAAGTAAAAGCAGGTTTCAGACGGAGCTCGACAAATGTTATAAGCGCTTTTTTACAAACAACGCAAAACAAAGAATCTTATGTGTATATTTGTTATCACTTTCAAAAAAAATCACAAAGCTAAAACAACCTTTCCACGTTTCTCCCAGACGCCAACTGCCGTATTATATTCGGGCAATTGACGACTCGTTAAAGGTTTGAATTTCATGGGAATGTTCGAAATTAAATACTTTTTAAAGAAAGCAGGATTATTGATATAGATTTGAAGGATTAAAAAATATATTCGTACTTTGTTCCAAAGTTAAATCCATTAAAAAATAAACGTTTATTGTTATTTCAATAATTGAAAATTGATTTAAATTTTTTTTTTAAATGTGGAACATGAATTGTGAAAAAATCAAACAATGGCATTCATAGATAATGAAAAGCCTTCTTTCGCGTGTTGTCCAAAAATCAATAAAACTTAAAGGAAAATGCAAATAGTAATCTCGAGGGAGCCGTTTTAAGAAGACAAACAAAATGATGTATAGATGACGCTGGTAAAATGAAAATTGATTTAATTAAAAAAACTAATTATTGAAGCCTAGAATCGTTGGCTCATACTATTGTATCATTATTTTGAACATGTGGTTTGGGTGGTTTGAATTAATGAAGATGAAATTAAATAATATTTTCTGGAAATATAATTAAAATATATTCTTATTTTAGTAGGTAGTTTTCGAAGTGGAAAATAGACCGAGAAAAAGAAAAGAAAAGGGCTTGAAAATGTTCTTTAATAGGTGTAAATGGTTTCTAAATTTGGATAAATAGATAGAGTTGCTTTATGTCTAATAGAATGGATGTGAAGAGTGAGATTTGATGTATTTTCTGATTCATGCTATGGTAAGCAGCTTTTCGTGTTGCTTATGTTGTTAACATGGTATAAAATAAGTGAAAAATATTGAACTTGATTATTGTTGTTAATATTTAAGTTACGGAATGGGGGTTGAATATTAATTTTTTTATGTATTATTTTGTTGGTTTGCAATGTTTTGTAAATTAAGATTGTATTTGCAGTCTGTTGTTAATATTTAAGATATAATTTAGCTAGTTTGTATAAAGTTTTTAATTGATGTTTCTTTGTCTTAAAAATTTTCTGGTTTTAATTTTTAATTTTTATTTAAGGAAATATTTGGGAATAGAAGTATTAATACTAAATAATGTCTTTGATGTGGTCCACAAGATATGTTTCACATATGTTTACAAATATGTAATGTTCCCCTGGGGGAGAAAAAGAAAATTTTTAAGTTGGTGGGGGAGGTCTTGGAGTTGTAGAGATGGATGACCTCTACCTGCAGGAAAAAATTTGTTTAGGAGAGGTAAAGATATTGCTCTTCACCCTCATATGGTAGCAGGTTGTTTGTCTATTTCTTAATTGGCTGGGTGTGTGTGGGATGTCGGGTTCTGAATGCTGGAAGATGTGGGATGATCTGTTACCCTGGTGTCTGGAGGGAGTGGGAGATATTTCTGCTAAGGCCAGTAGGTTGTTTCTCGAGAAGGGAGGTAAGGTTGGAGGTTCTGTCAAGGAAAATCTAGGAAGGAGTGGTGGTGGTGGTGATGTAAATCTTTGTAAAGGTTGTAATTTTGGAGGGAAGTAAGATTTGAAATCTCTTGCTTGGTGATCTTATATGTGTGGGAGGATGCTTCATGGGGAAGAGAATTTCTTCCTAGGATTAATTGTTGTCGTTAGCAAAAGGGGTCTGTATGGGTGTTGGAAATTTATGTTCTGGTGATGCAGTTTCATGTGGGAATAACTGTCTTTGTTGTAAATTTTGTCGGTGTAGGGAAGGAATGTGTAAAGGAGTTGTTGGTGTAGTCGGTGGTTGACTTTGTGGTCGTTGTTGGGTTTGTGTTGGGAATATTGTTTTGGTGGGCGTATGTGGTATGTTTCGTATGGCTTGTTGGGAATTGCAATTTCTTGAATTTGTTTTAAGGAGGTCTTGTTTTGTGTGGGTCGCCGTGGGTTGTTTCGTCTGGGAAGGGGTTGAAGTGACTGCTTTAGATATTTTACGTTATCCTGAAAGATTTTGAAGAATCGAGACATTGGAGTAACAGTTTGTTATAAGGAACAAACTGTAGGATTCTATAAGGACCTGTCCATTTTTGGGCAAGTTTGGGGGTTTGTTTAGGCTTTAGGACGTTCAAGATGTGAACTAAATCGCCTATTTTCATTTGGATAGCACCAGATTTAGGTAGTTGTTTTAGGATTTGCTTTTCTGTTTCTGCTTGTAAATGTTCTCGAGCTTGGTCTCTAATTAAGTGGGCTCGCTCGGCTATTTCATCAACATAATCATTTATGTACTTACGGGGTGGTTGTGTAGAAGTAAAAGGGAAGGAATAGTTTGGAAGGTCCCAAGGAAGTCGTTTATTGTAAGTGTAAAGGAGGAAGTGTGGGGAAGTACCGATGGCGGAATGGTAGGTTGAGTTTATGGCAGTTTGTGTGAATGGAATGTATTGACCCCAGTCGTTATGATTGGTATTGACATAGTGTCGTAGATAATTGCTTATCTTATGATTTTCTTTTTCAACCAATGCATTACTCTGGGCGTGTCGCACAACTATGTTAACTGCCTTAATACGCCATTGGGCACATATCTCTTTAAAAAGTTGGGAGGTCAGCTCCGGTGCCCGATCGGAAATAATTACCTCTGGAGTAGAATGGCGACAGATTATCCTCTCTAGGATAGCCTGTGCAATGTCTTTGGTAGTATGTTGTTTTAGGGGGACAAGTTCAACATGCCTAGTAAAGTCTTTCATGCAAAGGATATATTTACATTGTGTAATTTTGCATTGTGGTAAAGGTCCTAAAATGTCTAGGTGAACTCTGGAAAAAGGTTCATAGGGGAGGGGGTATGATGGGGGCGTTTTTGGGAGTATTACCTTTAATGTTTTGGTAGGAAGGACATGTAGTACAATAATCATTGGTAAGTGTAGGAAAATGTATTTTTCCCGGATTCGAAATTCGGTTCTCTGCGTTCCGCAGTGTCCCGCTGCTAAGGAGGCATGGGAGTGTTCGATGACGGAGTGGATTAATGTTTCTGGTACTTGGATAAGGAAACGTCCAGACTGTGTTGCATAATGCAAAATGTCATCGATTAGAACATGGGGGTAAGTGTCAGCAAGAGTGTCTTGTTCGGAAAGAGGTTTGTTATAGATGATGGGTTTTGCATATTCATTGAGGGTTTTAAGGCGTTTACATATCTTTTGTTCATTTACAATATTTTCTTTAGTCAAAGGGATAGTTCCAGTAAGGAGTACGGTATTTTGTGCAAAAGAATAAGAGCAAGGAGGGGGGTTTCTACTTAAATAGTCAGGAATAATATTTAGTTTGCCTTGTTTGTAAATAATCGTTGGATTAAAGTGGGCTATGAATAAATTCCATCTTTCTAAACGTCCTGTAAGTTGTTTATGACGTATGAGGTGAATCAACGGTTGGTTATCAGTGATAATTGTAAGCGGATAACCGAATACCGTATTCTTAAATTTTTGCAACGCAAAGACTATTGCCAATGCTTCTTGCTCAATAGTTTTGTAATTAGCTTCGGATTTGTTTAGTGCTCTGGAGATGAAGGATAATGGCTTTTCTTTGCCATTCTCGTCTAATTGGTATAGGACAGCACCGAGCCCTAGGTTAGATCAGTATTGATATAGAATACCTTGGAGTAATCAGGGAATCTTAATTGGGGTTGGAGTAACAACTTATCTTTTAAGATAAGAAAAGCTCTTTGTTGCTCGGGTCCCCAGAAAAATGTTGCATTCTTTTGTAGCAATTTTGTTATAGGTTTGGCAAGGACGGAGTAGGAGTCTATCAAGTGATTAAAGTAGTTCAGGAAACCAAGCAAAGATCTGGTTTCTGCTACGTTAAGTGAGGTTTTTGAAAGTAGTAGGAGTTTGGAGTTTTATGGGGTCAGGGGAGATTCCGTCTTGGGAAATTTTAAAACCCAGAAAAAGGAGGCTGTTTCGTAGAAACTTACATTTGGCAAGTTTAATTTTCATCTTATTCTTTCTAAAAGTTAGTTACCAAAATGTTCTTTTAATGTTTCACCAAGTATTAAGACATCGTCCAAGAAGACTCTGCACGCGTCACCTAGGAGGTGAGACAACACCATTTCCATTGTCCTTGCGAACACTGGGGGTGCATTGGACAAACCAAAATTGAGTCTTGTTGGTGCATACTGACCTCGCGGAGTGCGGAAGGCTAGTAACGGTTGTGTCTCTTCCTCGATTTCCAGACAATGGTAAGCGTCGAGAAGATCGAGACTGCTGAAAATTTTGGATTTTCCCAGCGTAGAGAGGATGTCATTAATACAAGGCAGGGGGAAGCGGTCTAGCACCGTATGTGAGTTAATGTGACCTGGTCGGCAACAATTCTTCTGTTGATTTCTTTGGGATAACGAGCAGAGGGCTTGAATGGGGACTACTAATAGGACGGATGTACCCTTTTTGTTGGGCGGACTTGACCCAATCGTCTATCTGGGTCAAGTATTTATGGGGGAGGCGGTACTGTGGGCGGTACAGTACCTTTGGGGCGTTTTCTTTAAGTTGTATGGAAAATTTAGTTAACGGACAAATGGGGACTTCATCATCTTCTAAGGCTATTACATCTCTGTGTAAGTCATCAACAGATCAATTAAGTTTTCTAACTGATCCGGATCTTGTAATGTGGTACAGCAATCTTCATTATCTTTGAAAGATTCCTGGACGAGTTTTTTGAAAGTATTTCTAAGTTGATTTGGAGTTAAGCCTTTGGAAGAAGTTGCCAAATTTACATTGGACGTTTGGAGGGGTTCGTCAAGAACTATGATAGGATTAGCCCTGGTTAGGACGGTGTTTTGAGGAAGGAAAGGCGCTCATATTTATTATGTCCAAGAGAACTTGGCCGTCGGAGGCCGAACTCAGTACACTTCCAGCAAAAAGAAAGTTGCTGATATAAGTGTTCTCTGTGGACAGAATAAAATTGTCAGGAGGAGAAGTATGAGCGGGGGAAGAAGCTTTAACAGAAAGAGTGTATTTAGAATAAGGAGCTATTTCTGTCTTCTAAAGTAGATAAATTATAGGAAACGTCAGTATCAATTTAGGAGTAGAAATGTCGTCGGAGTAGAGGGGCTTAGTCTCTGTATGGTTTACTTCTGTATGTTTAGCATGTATGCTGGGGGATTTCTTTTTGGTAGGGTATTGGTGGGTAAGTGGTATGGGGATAGTAAGGTTATTTGTTGTTAACTCAATGGTGTTTTGTTTTGTTTGTAAGTTTATTCTTGGATTATTTAGGAAATTTGTACCTAGTAGGAAAGGTGTACTAAAACCACAAAGATTGTCACATATGACAATAAAGTTAACTGGTATGGTTTCACCGTGTAAAGTTAAGTCAAAAATTATTGTACCCATTTGGTAAAATTCTGAACCCGTGATAGAACGTAGTGTAATTTCTATGGGTTTTAATGGTATGTCTATGTTCAAAGCAACGTCCATTTCACAAATGAAGTACCGACAGAGGCTACTGTTGCTACCTGAATCTAAAATCAGTTCTTTGTCTTGTATATAGTTTTTGTAATTTATATTCGCTTTTAAAATATACGCGGGTCCTATTAGTGGTTGCTTTGTGGGCAGTATTTAATAGGATTTTACTATCATTAGTACAAAAGCGGAAGATGATAATATCTTGAAATTATAGGTTGAGAACCTTAATAGGAAGGGACTAGTAGTGGTAGTAGTAGTAGTAGTAGTACTAGCACTAGCAGTGCCAGATGAGTAGCCGGTGGAAGAAATGTAGGAGCAATGCCATTTCTCTCCATATGAACAGAGTTTAAGTTCGTTACCGGAGTTGGGGGCATGGTATAATTGGAAGTAATTTTTTTCATCAATTTCGTTAAAATTACGTGGAGGATGATGTGTGTCAGTTTTTATCAAGTTCTATTAAGGGAGTGTACTATTTGTACTATTGCGGATGCTGTTAATGCTTTATATTAATGAGGTTAGTTCTTTCATACTGTGTAGCTTAAGAAGTTGTTAAGGATCCATAGGGTTGAGGAGGAAAAATTCATGCTGTCTGTCACCGAAGTAGAGTGTGTAGTAGAGACAGTATAAGGATCGAAAAAGTTAAGTAGATCTGCAGTAAGCATAGAATCGGAAGTCATTGTCCTGCACCAGTGGTTCCTTAGGGGTATAATAGGATCAATTTAAATGGGTCAGTAAGCGTAGGATTGTTAGGATTAGATGTATAACTACTAATGTTAGGCGTAGGTTGGGGGTTAGGCATAGTACTTTGCAAATGGTTGAAACTGAAAATTTATGTAAGTTGGGCATAGTTTCAAAATATTTAGTATAGTACTTTGGAAATGGTTAGGCATATAGGTATATGGTTAGGCATAGTATTCGTAAAATGGTTAGGTAAAGTAACTTAGGGATGGTTGACATAGGTATATGGTTAGGCATAGGTATATGGTTAGGTATAGTACTTTCAAAATGGTTAGGTATAGTACTTGTTAGGCGTAGGTATAGCATTTTGAGAATCGTTGAAGCGTAACTATAGTATTTTAAATTATTAGAAAATGTAAATCTCTGCATTTTGGAAGCATTGGGCGTAGGTAAAAACATTTTGAGGAAATGTTAGGCGTAGGTATAACATTTTGGAAGTTGTTAGGCGTAGGTAAAGCTTTGGAAGGTGTTAGGCGTAGGTATAACATTTTGGGAAGTTGTTAGGCATAGGTGTATAACTTGGCTTTGCAGTAGTATTAGGCGTAGAGTGACATTTTGAGAAATGTTAGAGCTGGGGTATAGCATTTTGGAGGCTGTGCAGAGGCGTAGGTAAAGCATTGGAGCGCTGTTGGGCGTAGGTGGGCATTTTGAGGTGTTAGGCGTAGGATGGCATTTTGGGAAGCTGCTAGGCCTAGTTACAGTGGCAATGGGAGTTAGGCATAGTCTTGGGAGTGGTTGGTGTTGTGAACATGGCGCTAGGCATAGTGGTAGGAGTAGGTATGGTTGTAAACATAGTGTTAGGACTAGTAGTGGAGTAGCTAGTCATGGGCGTCGCCACTTCCAAGCAAGGGGCAGCTTAAAATTTTAAGAGCTTTTATATATATATATATATATATATATATATATATATATATATATATATATATATATATATATATATATATATATATATATATATATATATATATATATATATATATATATATATATATATATATATATATATATATATATATATATTCATCTCCTTTAATTCTCAAGACTGGGGTAAAGGTGCGTGACAAACATCGGAAGAAGAAAAAAACAGTGAAGAATCTGTGTGAAGTCAAAGAAAGCCAACTTACCTCACCATTAATCTGGCCATTAATTGTAAAACTCTTCATGAGTCAGAAAATCACCCTAGAGCTTCACACGGCCCCGACGGATCCTCACTATGGTAAATCTTCAAGTGTAGGTTCGTCCCTTAGCCCAGGTGGGCTACAAACACACCTCACAGCCGCGCCATTTCTCTCCTATCATTCACCTTTCTTCTCGCACTGCCAAACTTACATTTCTCCTTCAGGTGTTCCTTTACTGACTCAATCCCACTTTTCTTCGGTCTCTGTGGTCGGTTCTTACATACACCCACTGCCATCAGCAACCAACCGACTATCATTCAACCTTTCCACATGACCAAACCATCTCAACCACTTTCATTTATTCTCTCGTTACCCTTTCTTCACACCACACAACTCTCAATACGTTCATTCCTCTGTTTTATCCTTCTCACACTTGCACGCTTACTAAGGATTGTCCATCTATAAGCACTTTGAACTTCAGATCATACTTCTTATTCCAGACCATAGTCTCACTACTAATACATTAACACAGGTAAACAACATACCCTCCTGCAAGACCCTAGCGCACTCAGACTTAGTCCTTTTGCATTCACTAACGATTTAATCCCTACCATTTACAACTTTCCTATTACACTGCATCATCCGTTCTTCTCATCCAACATATACCCCTAAATATTTAAACTCAGACGCTTGTTCAGCTGCTCACCCTCTAACATAACTTCACACTGAAAAGGACTGTCCTCACTCACAGCCATGACCTTACTCTTATCTGCGTTTACTTTCAAGCCTCCTTTTACACACCCTGCCAAAATCTCTCTACCAATCCTCATAAACTCTCTTCAGATATAATAAAAAAAAAACAAATCATCCGCATATAATAGGTAGAGACCCACCCTCCACTCATCATTCTCCATCATTCTAACACCATTTCACATCCCTACCTCTAATTCTTTATAACCCCATCCATATACAAATTGAATATCCAAGGAGACACTAACACAGCATTGTCTCACTCCGCTATTATTACTAAACCAATCACCTTTGACACCATTTGTTCTTACACACCTCACTATCCCTCATAGTTTATTCCATTCAAGCCACCAACACCATATATTGCCTTCATAATGCTTCCCATTAACCTATCACATGCTCCTGTTGCAAATCCATAAAACCTAAGTACAATTTATTCTTCTTCTCACTCATTTTTTCTCAATCATTGGTTTCAATGTAAAGATTTGATCCACACATCTTTTACCTCCTAAACACCTTGATCTGGCTTCACAATCAGTCCTTCGCTCAAACACACTCTTTCTATTAATACCAACACTACATCTTCCCTACAACACTCAATAAACTAATTCCCCTATAATTTCTACAGTTCCCCTTATATCTCCCTGCCCTTATATAAGGGTACTATTATACTGCTCTCCTCATCCCTTGGAACTATACCTCCATAAACGCTTTATTACACAGCTTACAAATCCAATCAACAATCTCCCTTCCATTCTTGATCATTTCACCAATGATTATACCTGCAGATTACCATTCTTTAACTTTCTCACTCCTACCCATTACCTCCTCCTTGATAACCTCATCCCCAAATACCTATTCCTTCCCACACACATTCGCTATCATCTCTTCATTACTGCCAAAATTATAAAGATTCTCGAAGTGTTCTTTCCACACTCCCCTCATCTTTTCATCAGTTACAAAAAGCACCATCCCTATTCATTATTCTAAGCAGGTTCCCCTTATTCCCATTCTTAACTTTTCGCGCAGAGCTTCCTAGTCCCTTGTAAGTCCCCATTCATCCCTCCTTCCAAACTGTTCATTTACCTCTTCTCTTCTCCACGTTTGCACCAATACATTTCTTTTCCTCAGTATCTCCAAAATATATCTTTCTTTGAAACTTCATCATTGCTTTTGTATCATATATATATATATATATATATATATATATATATATATATATATATATATATATATATATATATATATATATATATATATATATATATATATATATATATATATATATATATCATATATATAAAACACACTGGTGGTGTGTGGTTGGGCGAGTAGTATCATCAAAGTCTCCTTAAAGTCTCCTTTAAGACTTGGGAGACAACAAGATCTTTTAGTTCTTCACTACTCAGTTTCTTGTCCTTGTAAATTTTTACCAAAGTTCTAGCTCTTTATATGCCTTCTAAGTGGTAAAAAACTATAAAATGAAGCTGTCTTTCCTTTAACTCATCTCGATTGTTTTGAGTATCATGTGGAATGGATGTAGATATGTCAAAACATAAGCAGGTATATTTTCAGTACAAAGAAACCGTAATTCCAAAAGGAGGTTAGAGAATCTAGATCACAAGTGGATCTTCTCCAGAGCTCCGTAAGTTTATTTGGATGGATTTGCTTGGTGCTGCGGATGCTGCGTTGCTGCCTGCAAAATCAATGGTACTTATATTCAGATAAGTCTCGGCGATTTAAATAGCATAACCGCATTGGTGATTTTTCATCTTTCGGTGGCTCCTAACCATTTTCACAATATATTGGAGTGCAGGGTTTTGACGATATCAGGAATATTTAGTTGGAACATTGCAACTGGCTCTAACTCGCAGAATTGCACTCATGATCAATATCATAGCCGCTACATGATGAATGGCAGCGACACATGCTGAATGCTGAAAAGCGCGCCTTTCTTGTGGCCGTATTTCCTTCAATGGAAAGGTTTCATCGCATGTTTTCGTACAAGTGTAGCCTACTCTGTTTTGTGTTTGTTCAGACCATCTGATTTTCTGCTTTGGAAGCTGGATGTTTGATGATTTTTCTCAAGTTCGCCTCTCGAAAAAAAACTAATAATGTCATGGTTCCCACAGTATTGCGTTTCTGGTATTGTGTTCAAATTGTACTACTGGATTTTTGTTTGTGAATGAGTAACAGAAGAACGTGTGTCTTTTTATACTTTTTCTAATATTGCTCAAACACGCCTCCTTCTTTGCCAGACATCGTAGAACATTCATCGGAAACCCAAGTTGCATTTCTGGGATCCGGATGGTCTATTTGACAAATCGTCAATAAACTTTCCTGGTTTCGTCACAGCACTGGTTTTCTGGTAATAATTCATATTTATTCATCTTTTCCAGTAGCACAACTTTATGGATATTCTTTCCAGAAATATCAGCGGTTTCTAAATCTGCTAGAAAATAGCTATACGCCCTTTACCTTAAGGATGCTTTCATAGTAGTACCACATAAGTCTCATTCTAAATCTGAACTGAATGGTATGTGGTATTTTTCTTCCCCTTTTCAAAATGGTTTCAATGACTGATATCCGGCATCTATTCGTAAGCTGCACAAACTTGCAACCCTCCCTCATCATGATGCTTACCCAGAAACCCAGAAACCAGAAAATGTCACATATGAAATTATTGAGGACTTTAACAACTGATTCTTAGAATGCTGTGTGGATTGGCTTAATTTGGATCTAGCTGTCTTAGGGTGTCTGAAGCTAGCAGCAATTTTATGCCACTCTCTGTGTTTGTATGTTCCTTACAAACCGATGAACATCTTTATATTTAGTGAGAGGTCTTATTATTGCCTAGGACCCCAGTAAACTTTAATTTGGTGGAAATAAATACAAAACTTGAATGCTCCCTTTAGGCGCCTGGGGTCACCCAAGGTGAATATGTCTCCAACCATTCATAATTGAATTTTCTCTTTAAGTGTTAATCCAACACTCTTTCAGTAGCTGTTTCTTTTCTCCAGTCAGGAAATCATAGATGGGCCAATGAAAATGCCTTTTCGTGACTGTCATCTACTGAAACGCTAGCTCCGAAATATGGACCCATATCTTGACTCGTCAGAGGTGCTGGGCCTGGGTGTGTGTTCTTCATCATGCGAAATATTAGAGTGATTTACTTGTGTAGTCAGTTATATATATATATATATATATATATATATATATATATATCATATATATATATATATATATATATATATATATAATATATAATATATATATATATATATATATATATAATATATATATATATATATATATATATATATATATATATATATATATATATATATATATATATATATATATATATATATAACTATATATATATATATATATATATATATATATATATATATATATATATATATATATATATATATATATATATATATATATATATATATATATATATATATATATATATATATAATAACACTATATATAATAATATATATATATATATATATATATATATATATATATATATATATATATATATAATATATATATATATATATATATATATGTATATATATATATATATATATATATACTATATATATATATATATATATATATATATATATATATATAATATATATATCGGAAAAACATTAACAGCCACCCAGAACTGGACGTTGGATCAAAAATGCGCGGGTGAATCTATAAAGAGGCAAGCACTTCTAGCTGCCCTCCCTGACGACGCCATGGCTATGTAGTAAACATAGCGTTAGGATGACAAGTTGGTAGGAGGTTATAGTGGTAAACATAGTGTTGCAGGAATGTGGTAGGAGTAGCTAGTAGTAACATAGTGTTAAGAATAGTGGTAGGAGTAATATAGTAGTAAACATAGCGTTAGGCATAGAGTGGTAGGAGCCCAGCTATATTAAACATAGCGTTGAATATAGTGGTAAGGGGTATGGTATGGTAATAAATATAGTGTTAGGTTTAGTGGTAGGAGTAGGTGGATGTTAGGCATAGGGTTAGGAGTAGGTAGGATGTTAGGTATAGGGTTAGGAGTAGGTAGGATGTTAGGTATAGTGTTAGGAGTAGGTAGGATGTTAAGTATAGGGTTAGGAGTAGGTATAGGGTTAGGCATATTGGTGCAGGAGTAGGGTTAGGCATATTAATTGGGGAATTGTAGGAGTAGGTAGAGTGTTAGGCATAGGTTGCGGAGGTAAAGTAAGCATAGTAGGAATACTCTACTGGTCTTGGGAGATGGTGTGCCAGGAGCTTTATCATTAAAAGCATGTTTTTGTATCCAGAACAAGTGGTAGGATTAAGTGTAACTCTGTTTTCCTTAAATTATATCATTTCCCACAATTTGTTTAACATTTTCGTGTTGGGCTAATCAGTCATTAGCCCAACTATCAAAGTTTGGAAGGATAAATGTATCACCGTTTTCATTTATTTATAGCATTATCAAGAAATATTTTAGTTTACTTGTTGCCCATTGCACCTGTATCTGTACTAAATGTGTTTGCAAGCTAAGTAAGTTAGTGTAACGTGAACATTGGCACAACGCGGATTCTGCTAAAGTTACGCAGACATCGGCCCCTACGCTTTCACAGTATCAGAACCTATCCTTTATCTAGTGTGCCCCAACGTAGGGTGATGTAAGAAATTCTTATCATCTCTGTTCATTTTTATATATTTGCCTAATTTAAAAAAATGCAATATTCTGCTTATTTATTTTTACGTTATTTAAATTAACACTAGGCTTTTCTTTTAATATATCACTATGCTCAGAGGATGAGTCTTCATTAATTTTACTGCACTTATTAAAGGAGGAAGGAGGTGGAGGAGAATATAAGTTGAGAAACACTAGGGAAATCACTGGTTCGTTGGAGGGAGTCAGAATTGGACTTGCTCTGGTCACTCTTTTCTAAAAATGATCCCGTGACTTCCGAATTGTCAAAGGAGTTCTCAAAATTTCTCAGTTGGGGAGGCATGAGAGCGTCAGGTGCTCTTCGTTTTCCTCCATAGTTGTGGTAGTTTGGGGCTTGACCTTGTCGGTGAGCCTGGTGATGAAATTGCTGGTGAGCTCTCGGGCGATCACCATTGCAATAACTGTTTAGTGGTTGGGGAATTCTCCACTCTTGGGAGGAATCTTCATGATTGGAGAAATGAGTGAAGAGTGTCTTGGCTCTTCGTTTATTTTGGGAGTGGGTTCCACATTCAGAAAAATGTGAGTCGTCTGGTGGACCCTGGTTTAGCGCAAATCTTCCATAAAGTAAGGAAAAGTGGAACTCTTCTCCTATATATATCGTAACAGGGGTTCGAGCTGTACGGTTTGGCTCGAAGAAAGGAAATTGGATGAGAACTAAATAGTCTTCTGGAAATGCCTTAATTACATTTTATGATTGGGTGACGTTTTCTTCGTCATATGAAATGTCTCCGGATGGAGAGTTAAGACTGGCATCACTTACTATCTTGTGATGGTCTTTTTAATGGAGAACGGGGCAATCGTTTTTAAAGTTGGATTGCCGTAGGTTTGTGGCTGTAGGTTTGCAGATGCTACAGTATTATTTTTATCTAGTGAAAGTTAACAATAAAAAATACAACTCCGTACCGTTATGCGAACCACCTATCGCTTGTGCCGATTACTATACCTTGGCATGTGGTGTGTTGATCCCTAGGAAATAGTTTTCTTCTTGATTACTGCAAATGTCGCTAGTTTTCTACAACTTTTTGTAGGTATTCAAATTATAGGCGTCGGAATTTCTTTATTAACGCAAATGGGATAAACCACCTTCTACGCCTGAGGATTAACAAGGAAAATAACAGAGTGTTAAAATTTTTTTTGACGTGGCAGAGTAAAATTATATATATATAACATAAAATCACATCAACGTATATTCATCATGAAATAAAAAAAAATAAAAAAAATTAAATACATATATTTTAAAATCCCCAAAAGAAAACTAAAGTGAGAAGTATCTGTATTATCAAAGGAAAACGAAATTCTTAGTGACGTGCCATGCTCAGAAGAGAAAATTGCGAAAAGAGATTAGAAAATGTGGGCGTTAAAAAAAAAGATACGATAAAGTTAGCTCTAAAATACCGTGCAGCTAAAAATGAAAACTAAGATAAAAATAAGCACAAAAATCTACCGGGCAGCTTGAAATGAAACAAGATAAAAATAACTTCATCTGCCAGGCTCAGAAGCAGGAAATGAAAACTACAAGATAAAATAAGCTAAAAAAATCTACCGGGCAGCAGACTGAGAAATAAGATAAAAATAAGTACAAAAATCTACGGGCCGCAGAGAAATGAAAACTAAGATAAAAATAAGCACAAAAATCTACCGGGCAGCTTGAAATGAAAACTAAGATAAAAATAAGCACAAAAATCTACCGGGCAGCTTGAAATGAAAACTAAGATAAAAATAAGCACAAAATCTGAATTTGAAATGAAAACTAAGATAAAAATAAGCACAAAAATCTACCGGGCAGCTTAAAATGAAAACCAAGATAAAAATAAGCACAAAAATCTACCGGGCAGCTTAAAATAAAGATTGCGATAACATAGGTTCAAATATACCATGCAGTAAAAAAAATGCCTTAAAATATGTTCAGGTCTGCCATGCAGTAAAAAATACGATTAAGTATGCTCACTACTATACTTTTAAATTTTATCAGTTTAAAACTTATACTTGTTACCTCTTGTTAAATGACCAAATGTTTTCATTAATTATATTACGCGAAGGCTTAAAACAAAAATTTATATTGCAAGGGGGTAATAGGTCAATTCTTGAGAATAAGTGTTGCCAAACGTGATGCTTAAAATTAAATTTAAAATGTATGATTAAATTCTAAAATTCAGTGGTCTTAAAAAAATAGGAACGTATTTTGGGCCTCCGTTAATGACTATTTATTTAATATCGTGTGGCGAGAAAGCTTAAAATATATATATATATATATATATATATATATATATATATATATATATATATATATATATATATATATATATATATATATATATATATATATATATATATAACAAACAGAAAGTATAAAAAAAATTTTTTCCTGTGGTTTAAATATATATATATATATATATATATATATATATATATATATATATATATATATATATATATATATATATATATATATATATATATATATAACTATATATATATAATATATATATATATAAAAAATACTATAGGGACCGGATGACATGTATGCCCAATCTGCGAAGATTATTTCCTCCCTGTGAAAATACCCTTAACTGTAGAAACTGGAGGACCCCACAGTGCTTCTTCAAATCTTACACGTCTTAACCTGTTTGAACAGGAGGTCTTGGAGCTATGTACCATACAGAGCAGGAGAGATGCTATATGTCAGCTCAAGGAAAAATATCAGTGCAAATCAAAAGTCAATCTTACATACAATAACAGCTGCCCCACGCCTCCTTATTAATCACCAACTGACCCCATCTCCTAACAGAACTCCTTTCCTAATTCAATGAAACTCAGGCAGTTACTGCAACCTGTCTGCCTGTGTATTGCCCACACTGCCAGCTCACTAAAAAACTAATTAAAAAGCAGCAGCCTTTGATTCTTCACTTTAAAAAGCCATCAAACAACACTATCAGTACTTGGCTCTCAACAAACCAACAATGAAGCTAAGTTCATTCAGTACAAAATTTGGAAAACATTTCCTGCCAAGACACACTATCCTATACTTACCAAATAGGTTCACCAAACTTATACAAGAGGACGGTCTCTTTGTCCCATAATTCGCCTCCCACTATTACTCAAATCCCTGGAAAAGATGTTTTTAAACACACAGAAAGAATAGTCGCCAAAAGTCAAAGATTATTCGTTAAAATATAGAACATCCGAATTTTTAAACAAAAACACAGCAACCTCATACGTAAAAAAATACAATAGAAGAGACCTCGCCATAAATCTACTTCAGAGACAAAAGCAATGGCTTCAACAGATAGTCAAACAATCACAGCTGTTGAACAACCCACTAATCAACCCTCTGATAGTCTGCAAGATAATTCTGAATCTTCCTATAACTCTTCTCCAATTTCCTATATCAGCACTCAAAGGGATTCTGGTATACCCTAGAAGATGAACTGGATAATAGCCCAAATGGAGCTTGATATGATGACCCATTCTCTTTCTAATATTTCCTGCACTTCCGAGAAAAGTGAATGGAAAACTGTTCAACATAAACGTCGCAAACGCTCTAAGCGTTCTGGGTCTGTTGGAGGCATGAAGAAAGACCTAGAGGTCCCCATTCTCCAATCAAACTGTCAATCTCCAATTCCAAAATCAGATGAATTACTGGAAAAATCTCCAGAATCAAACCTTTCAATCCAACAAATTCTATATTGGAACCCAATTTAGTAACCCCAACACATTCTCACTTTTAAGGCTGGCACCCTTCCGGTTACACCTCCATGAGGAACAACTTCATAACCTCACACATTTCTGAGATCTGTGTTTGGCAGACTTTATATGCCTCATTAACATCAGCATTTCGGTTTCTTCCAACGGCTAAACAATACACAATACGATTTACGGTTGAACTCAACTTATCTCTCGCATTCATATGTTGAAGCCTCCTAAATCTTTCTGTCCTTCAAAGCAGTGGCTGCAACCCAAATCTCACGTTGTATGACTTTATTCTTTACGACCAGGATTTGTTGCTCCTTCCAGTCCCCCACGTCTCAGCTTTTCCTCTTCATTTTGAATGACCACCAATACTACCCCTAGTCACACATAGAGACAATTGTCTCAAAAATATCATAACATTTATAGCATGCGCATGGCCACTTTCCTTCAATGGAATTGTCGTGGCTACTATTCTAATTTCGAAGAGCTTGTTCAACTAATAATATATGTACACCGATACATATGTTTAGGAACTTCGACTATGTCTGCGACCTTTCAACCGTCAGAATATAAATCGTCGCTAACCTCTAGAAAGAATTTGACAATGATAGGGGAAGGTGGGAACTCATTACGATCTCTGTCCCTATTACAATCCCTCTCTCCAAACTAAACTGCATGCAGTAGCAATTCACTTGTCCTGACCTTACTATCACTCTCAATCTATTTGGCCCCAGTAGTGAATTACTAAGGTCGACATAGCTGATCTTTTAAACAGCTCCTACTTCGGTCGTTATACTGGTAATTTACAACCTCACTTGCCTGTAAGGGGACTCACCACTTCGTCAAAGGAGTCCAATATCCCTATTCTAACCCCCTTTTCCTAAATGCCTTAATACAGGACTACTATATAGAACGTTTAGATACCCACACACTTCTTCTTGCATTGATATTTCCATTGCTCCCATTCCCTTATGGATAGCTTTACCTGGTCCCGCTTTTATTTATTCACGGCGGTGATCATTGCAATAGCTTTAAATGAGCTTGTACCAAGCCCAATAAAAACTAACTCCAGCTGGCATTATGATCGAGGCGGAGTGGGCTCCCTCAGGCCACGGCTTTATGCTCTTTCTCAGCTAACCGATTTCCGACTGTTGATGATGCTTTCGTTTCTTCCAGCAAGTTGTCATCTCAGCAACGGAAGCTTGCATTCCACGTCTTCCTCAGGCAGGCGGTCGGCCAGCCCCTTGGTGGTCCCAAGAGTACGCACAAGCCAACCGAGAGAAAAACTCTACAGGCAATACAAAAGGACCGTACCACCCCAAACATGATTATTTTAAAGCGGCCGCGGCAGATCCTCGGCGAATTAATCGCCTGGTTTTTCAGACTTGCTATCAACTCTTAACTCACAACTCCCTCCCTTTGAGTGTGAAAAATTACACAGAAAATATCTCGTCGCTCCAATAACTCCTCACCAGCAGTCCTCGTTATGGGCTGATATAACTGACGATCTCACTCTGCTGCTGAGCCCGGATGGGTTAGGTTGTTTGCCAGCAACTCTCGAGTTCCGCGCTACATGGAAGTACTGCCAAAAGAGAACTGACACAGCACTACCAGACTATTCACGGCAGCGGGGGAAGATCGCACCTACAACCGTCTTACGCACTTGTAGAGTATCAGGCATTGGTGAATAGCAAAGACGGTGCTCTTGGTCGAACTATGATTTCGTGCATCATGCTCCGTCATATCCATCCCTCGGCACCAGCATTTTTTGCTGGATCTATATACAGAATCTGGATCAAATCTTCTTTTCCACTATTTGGACTACATCTTTTGCTTGAACTATTTCCAAACCTGAGAAAGATTCGAAGTTGGCGGACAACCAAAGACCATTTTGCTGACCTGTCATTCCTATAAATGGAGAAAATGGTTTCTGACCACTTTCTCCCTGTTCTGCGGAAACCCATAAGACTTCCGTTTGGTTTCGCAAAAATCGTTCGCTGGACCTTGGTAAAACTGAACCACCTGCCATCCGAAGCCCTCAACTGGTGGGATGGTTGATGTTTTTACCTTGAAAAAGCTTTTGACACCTACGTGAAGAACTGGGATTCTCCTTAAACTCCATTCGCTTGGTTTCGCGGCGGACAACTCCCTCTTTTCATCAAATGCATTCTGTCAAATAGATCTATCCAGGTTCGGTGCTCTTCTATTCTGTCACGCCACTTTACTCTGGATGAATGCGTTTCGCAGTAGTGTTCTAAGTGTGTACTACTACGCTCTCAGTTTAATGATATCGTTCTATCCAGAGACTGTCAACTTTTCTCTGAGATGTGGATTGACCGAACGCGGTGGAGAGGTTTCGTGCAAAACAACTGACAGACGTTTGCATTTACAGGAGATTGGTGAGAAAGGTGAGAAATATATATATATATATATATATATATATAGAAATATATATATATATATATATATATATATATATATATATATATATATATATATATATATATATATATATATATATATATATATATATATATATATATATATATATATATACTATATTGAAATTTAAATACTTTTTCCATGAAATTTGGTACATGGATACTTTTAAATGTAAATAAGAAGAAACGAGAAAAAATTTCCAAAAATGAAAAAGGGGCTCATTTCTTACAGTGGCTACAAGTAACCTAGAGATCTCAAAATTGAAACTATTAATAAATAAAGGAACAAATAATGTAAATTTCAAGGTTGTAGTTCAATTATAAAGGGTAGTTTACTCGTAGAGCTGAAGAGTGAAAAAGGAAAGAGAGGCTTACTTTTTCATTTAAATTGATTGTTCTTCCAAATTGAATAGCTTCGTTAATAATTAATATTTTTTAACGAAAATTGATGTGTGGAAGGATACAGCTTCGTGTACTTTATAAGAAAATGAGAGTTAAATTTCGAATAAATTATGATTGTACCGAATAACTTCAAGAATAGGAACTTAAAAGAAAAATCCTTTCGATGGTATATCAATAAGCACCATTTCCAGCTCTGGAGCAAGGACCAAATCGAAAGGATGTTTATTAACCGAATTAGAAGAGGTTAAACATTGTTATAATTTTCAATGTAAATATGTATACAACGAGTACGAAAGAATTTTCTAATGCTAAGAATGACGTCATCACACACCTCCAAAACGGGAGCCGTTGATTGGATGGTGCGGACAATAATTACCTATATCAGTTTGCATTATATACGTTGAATACTGCGACAATACTTAATTTTACAATGATTAAACCACAATTTTATACAACTTTGTTTGTAAATTTGTTTATTTTATAAATATTAAGCGAAATGATGATCAATGCATTCGATGCCTCTAAGTTCAATTACAGGTCAATCACCCGTGAATACAGTCATCTGTACCCATTAGGAAATGATGGTCACTAAGTGACAGATGGAGTAATTATAAATAAATTACGACATTGAATTCCACCCAAAGGAACCAAACAGAAAAAATATAATTTGTTTATGAATGTTTAGCGTAGGAAATAAAGTGATAAGTATACGCACACGGCTCGGACTTATGTGCCCTTCCCGAGAAGGTGTTTCAAGTGCCATAAATTTGGTCACCCCCAGAAATATTGTCGGTCTCCCCAGACCATTTGTTCTGTGTGGAGTTCTCCACCCACGGCCGCGACCCATGCTCCAAGAAGAAGGACACAGCCGGCCTCCTCATACACTGCCTTCTTTTGGGAGAAGGAGATCTGGAGTGCGCCATTCCCATGCCTTATGGCCGACGAGAGGCTGCTCATGGTCTTCGCGCCATTACACACGAACCTCTCTCCAATCTTACTCCTTAGGGTCCGGCTCCACAATATCTGATTTGCGACCTGTTCCGCTACAGGGTCGTGAAACATCCTATTCGGCGAACTTCCTGCCATCTCACCAAACGTCCTGCTTCTGTTTAAAGCATGGCGCCTCTTAATGGTTGCGAGAGTCCGTCAAGGATCTTTGACGAACATCCGTACTCGTTGCCAGATCAGACCCATGGACTTCTTAAAGTAAAGACCCGTTTACTGGGGGACCTGTCTTTCATGCGAAACGAGTTCGCCGCGCCTTTGTCCTGTCCAGCCTCTACCCGTTCTGATCATTTGTGTCCTTACCTAAGCCCCACTTCTTCTACGTGACTAAACGAATTCTGAGGCTTTGGATGCCCACCATGGACTCTTCGGATTACTCTTCTTCCATGGGATTGTCACGTGCTGACACTTGGGTGCCATCCAGGGGAAAGTCCGAGGCGGTATCGATTGACACCTCGTCCGACCGCAGTCTTCTTTAGGGTAGACGTGGCACCACATCGATAAGATGAAGTGGTTGGCTTTGGTGAACTGAAGGAAGGTCTTTTTCCCTTCCTGCCTCTTCCCCTCTGCTCGCTTTGACTTCGGACCCGTCGCCTGAGTCATCTGGCACTCTGGTGGGGATTGCTTCCGAGATTTCGCCTACAAACACTGAACTCTTGTCTTCCAATGAGTCTCCTATCACTCCCGCCGACCCCATTCCTACTTGTTCTTCTCTTCCATCTTCCACAGCCCTGTTAGGAGAGACACCTCCTGGAGGGACACAGCTCCTTTCCCAGACTGCTAAGAAGTCTGGCAGGGGTGCGTCAAAGGGGAAGAATGTTCGAAATGTGGAGTGTGACTTGGCGAGCCCTCCTGATGCGAGGAACCCCTCTCTGGCATGGAGGGTGCCTCCACACATATCCCTGCGTGATCTTCCTCTTCCCCGGGGTTTGAGATTCCTGTCATTGGTGGGTAGCCCGACGGCTTACGGGACCATCCGACTTTATCCTCTGAGGAGACTGCCACATCCCAAAACAGTTATCAACACTGATTGTTGTTTCCCCGTTTACGGCACGTTTCATCTAATGGAACTGCAGCGGTTATTTTAGCATTACGAAGAACTAAAGAGTACATATGCGCTCTCTCATCGGCGCGGCTGTTTGTTTTACAGGAACTTGCAACTTCGGCCTAGACCTTTTGCAACCTTCAGGCTGGGAACCTTTCCTGAATGTTGGGCCAGCGCGACAGAGGTGGGAACGATCCTGCTTCACCCAGTACGCCCATTTACTCCTGACCCCCTCCTCCACTGCATGCCGTAGGGGCTCCGTATCCATCTTGACATGTCCTTGCATTTCAGTGTACTGACTCCCAGCTGTAAATATACTACCAGAAGGACCTCGTCGATTTTTCACGAATCACCCCATGTTAGTCCTCCAGTACATTTCCGCCATCCTTTGTGGGGAGACTCTGTTACGTCTCCCAATGCCGATTGGTTGTTGAATTATTTTGGGATTTTCATTGGGATGTCTCAACACTGGCCTCTAACCTTTGAACGTTTTGATACAGGCATTTCTTCCTGTGTTGACGTCTCGTGTTCCATCTCATCGATCGTTTCGGGTGGGAAAGGTCATCTTTCCTCTGTGGAAGTGACCACTACCCAATCGTCATTCCCAGCTACCACCTTATTCTGGATGGCGCTACGTTGTGACCTGACTGGTCTTCTTTTCATCAGGCCACTTACTTTCCATCTTTAACTGTTCCCGTCGCCCGGAGGATGCCTACCACTGGGAAGCAATCCTTCAGGCTTTAACGGACCATACCTATTCATCTTTGGACCCGTAAATCAAACAACCCCTAGGTGGAGCAGGTATGTTATTCAATATCGGAAAAACGTAAATTGTACAGGCTATATCTCTACACCTTCTTGGAATTTGTTTAAAGCTTCAGCAGCTCCCAGTGATCTAGCAGTACACCGTATTTTTATCACGCTTCACCGTCACTCTTCTACGCCTGTATCATCGGTCCATAAAAGAGGTGCGAAAAATTTCACAGAAACATCATGCAGATCGCTTATCCTTGTTTACAGCCCGCAAACCTCTGATGTCATCTCTGCTCCCGGGGTCGTAGAAGACGAGCTGGGTTATCACTTCGCGTCCTTCTCCATCGGCTCCCGGTATCCTTAACCTTTTCGTTCTGACCGCCTGAGGGTGGATTTTCCGGATTTTTCTGTTCTACCAGGAGCAGACCTTCTATACAACAAACTATTCACTAGAGCAGAGTGCGCGGATACCCTCAAATTTTGCGGGGATGGAGCGCCTTGCCCTGACGGCATCTCTTTCCAGATGCTCCGGCATGCTCATCCTTCTGCCACTGCCTTCCTTCTCAGCTTATACAATGGAATATGGTCCCAATTCCCAAACCTGGTTAGTATCCGACTTCTTCCGATAACTATCGCCCTACTTCATTGACCTGCAATACATGCAAACTCATGGAGATTAGTTGCTTCCCGTCTTGTTCCCACGTTGGAGCAACTCCATGCATTTTCCGACTATCAATTTGGTTTTCGTCGCCACCGCTCTACCTAGGGACCTCTCCTTTGGTTAGATCACGACGTTCGTGAGTCATTTGCTTCCAACAAAATTACTTTGGCCGTTTTCTTCGACCTCGAAAAGGCGTATGGTAGCACGTGGAGGTTGGGGGTTTTGCGGAGCCTCCATTTCCTGGGCCTAAGGGGGCAACTTCCCTCTTCCTTCAGTTGTTGATGTCGGATCGTTCGTTTCAGGTCCGTCGAGGATTTTGTACTGGACGAAGGGATGCCGCAGGGGGCAGGGCAGTGTACTGAGCGTGTTGCTTTTCGCAATAGGGTTCAATGGTGTTGTTGATTCCATCCAGACCTCGGTGCGCTGCTCCATCTATGTTGACGACCTTGCCCTGTACATCTCTGGAGCTAAACTTCCTTGTATGGTGCGACAACTTCAGCTCGCCATCGATAGGGTTTCCTCCTGGTTTTCTGCGCGTGGCTTTACAATTTCCACGTCCAAAACTACAGCTGTGCTTTTTCGAAAAAATCCTCGTCGTAGGGGTCGACTACATTCACCTCCTCTGTTGCTCCTTTATGGCCCCCCTTTCCATGTAGAGCCGACGGTGAGGTTCCTGGGTCTGCTGCTCGATGAGCGCCTCACGTACCTTCCTCACATTACTCTCCTCAAAGTTAATTGCCGTCGTTCCTGGAATTCTTATGGCACCTCCACCTATAAACTTGCCGTGTGGCGGAACATAAAAACCATGATCCACCTTACATCATTGCAGTGGTACGGGCTAAAGCAGACTATGGTTGTGCCGTATATGGGCAGACCTTCCAGTCCTACCTCCGTCTTCTTGACCCCATTGAGACCGAAGGTCGTGAGAATGTGCCACGGAAGCCATTCCGTTCCTCTCGAGGGAAAGCCTTGCGAAGGGTGCAAGGCCGGTATTATGCCCATATCCCTGCGGGCGGGAGCAGCTCATTGCTCACTGTCATCCGTATTCAAGGTTCCTACTTCATTCATGCCTTGCATCTATCCTTAGAGCGTGTCTGTCACAACCCTTCTTATGGCCATTTGCTGGGGTTACTTCCATCTTCGCTTTCTTCGACCTTCTCTCAGCGAGCGGTCATTGCACTATGACTTTACCTCTCTCACTAAAAGTGGGTTTATCGTCTCCTTGCCTCTCTGCAACGGGAATCCAGTCTTTGATAGTCTGAGTACCCTCGGTGCGTGAAGTGATTGCCTTTACTGTCCCACGCGACGAGTCCATAGCGTTTACAGCCGATGCGTTCCAAAGACGGAGGGAAGGTGGGGCTTCAGCTGTGTTTCCAGACATCACTGTATCCACACCCTATTCCACCGTGTTCTTTTTCCAGCCCCGAACTGACTAGCGGTGTTCATGGCGGTGAACAGAATCAATACATCACCCCATGGGGCAACTATACCACTCGTTTTCCGATTTCTCGAGACGATCTCCAGGCTTTGCTTGGACAGAATCTACCGGAAACCTTTGTGGTCTCTGACATTCAGAAGATCCCTCTGCTTGTTACCTGCGCGGAACCACAACATTGAGTTTGTTGTTCTCCTCCCATGTGCGTGTTCCTCGGGAACGAACAGGCCGAGGGTTGGCCAAGCGGGCGGCTACACACATGGTGTCGGGTGCTCAATACCTTCCTCCTGCTGCACGCCTGGGCGATTTCCCCTGCTACTGATTTCTCCATCTCATTACGATGGGGTTTCATCTCTGACTGGCAATCATGCTGGGCGGAGGATGCTCGTGGCGCCAAACCCGTCATTGGACAGCGGTCTTCATCTAGTAGGAGTCGTCGCCTCCTGGAGGTGGTCCTGGCTCGATTGAGTCTGGGTCATATCAATCTCACTCATGGATTTCTTACGTCGCAGGGGGTTCCCTCCGACCTGTCCATTTTGCTCCTCCCATTGTTCTCTCACAGTCGTTTATCTCTTTGTGGATTGCGTGGCCATCTCGACCCTTCGAACCAAGTTCTTCCCTGCCGTGCTATCTATACCTCTTCAACATCGCTTTCAGCACATCTTATCCGAATCATCCCACTTTCGTAATGATTGCGTTTTTGCCTTCTTATTGGAACTGAACATCTTGTATAAGATCTAACCATCTCAGCCTTGTTCCTCTTTCGTTCCGTTAGGGATTTCCCATGTCATTAGTTTACTAACATGGTATAGCCGCATTCTTGTGTGCTGTGGAAATCCCCGTACATCCACTCAAAAAAAAATCTCTCAACCTTCTGTCTTTACCCTCATTTTTCATAAATTTTCCGTCTTTTCAATCCACCTTCTTTATCACAATTTTTAACCGATTTTTTTGAATACCCACCCATTAGTCGCTTTAATATCTGTTAAAGGTTGTCCTCCCTTTTTTCCCGTCACAAACCTTTGAGTCCTCCGGTGTGAATTATGGTGATAGTTTCATTCACACCACACTTCTGGAAAGTACAGGAGAAAAACCAGTTATTTTAGCTCACCTCCAAGGGGCCAATTAGGAGACCCGAACCTTGAGCTAACCGGCGAGGAGGCTGTCCTGCATTTATGTGTATAATCTCAGGCTTTACGTGAAGTAAAGGGTCATGTGGTACACGGGGGTAAACCAGCGTAGAGTTCCGGGAGGATCTATCGAGGCCACATCCACAGTCAGCCGACCCTACGGGTGGGGCGGGAAGTTGTGTGGATCTCTGTACTGTAACCTGTTGTGGGGAGAAAAACCTTACCTTCCTGTCCTAATAAAATATAACGCCTTCCACTCCCATCACTGATATAACTTTCATGTTTACAAGTGCTTACTGTCCATAATCTCATTCATGGAGACGAAGTTTGAGTTTTAATAGTATATGTAAAAGATTATTTAAAAAAGAAAAAAACGTGTTTAAACCGAGATGAGCCAATACCAAATTACATCGTTTTATGTCAAGGTTCCAGCCTAACTCCTAACCGGCGGTTCCCATACTTACTTACCTAAACCAGCAGGCTGCCTTGTTGCTTACTTTCCTTCTCCTACACCCTGCGAGCGTCCTCATTAATTTCAGCAGATTCATCGACTAGCATTACTCCAAACACCCAGGTGCCCAAACGAAAGTCATGGCCAAAATCTCTGCGGAGGTCCCTAGTCTCATAGTCGTTATTATATCATTGTATTCCAAGAATTGCTCACCGCTCAGAATGCCCAGCGATACATCATTCCCCATTATCACGTACTTGCGAACTACTCTCTCCAGAAGCTCTTACTGAGCACAGAAACCATCTTCTCACGTGATAACCTGAAAGCTTTAAGCAGTTGAAGACACTCCGAGTTCACAGTTAATGAGAAATGGTGGGTCCCTTCTCGTACAGAGCGCTAACCGGAATCGAAAGTTCACATTTTTCATCGCTTTAACGTCTCTCGCAAACTATTTCGCTTGGATTTCGTACGCCTGATAAAATAAGAGACACGATCTAAAGGCACTATTTATTCTTTTGAACAGAACAGAACGAAGATACTTCTGTCATTGTTTGAAATCTCCAACAGAAAAGATGAAGATGCTATTACGAACATTTATAGATTTCCCCCTCGTCAGGATTCGCCTGATACCCCAAATCCTTATTTACTGCTGACCTTTAAGTACCCCTCTGCCCACCTACAAAGGCCAAAAATGTTACAGCTTCCTGGCTTGAAAAAAAACCCTTAAATGTAGAAAACTGTGGAGGACGCCCAACAGTGCTTTTCCTTCAAAAAGCCCTCGTTACCGTTTGACAGAGTTTTGGAGTTATGCACCCATACATAAAATCAGCAGGAAAAGATGCACATTACGCCAGACTCGATGAAAAAGTATCTCACAAGTACAAAGGCAATCTTACACCACAATTACAGCAGCCCCCGTGCCCCACGTGTTAATCCGCCACACACAAACCCCATACTAGCAGAACTCCTCCCTAAAATCCCAGTGAAACTCGGGCAGCTATTGCAATCCTGTCTGCCTGTATTGCCCACACTTGCCAAAATAGTCCAAATAAGTACAAAAGCAGCCGTTATCCAATCTTCCCGGCCAAAAGTGCCAATCAAAACAACCCATATCCCGCAGTACTAGCTCTCAACAATACAGCAATGAAACTAAGGCTAAGGTGTCATCCAACACAAAATTTTGAAAAACATTTATGAAAAAGTGAGAAATATCTAAACCTACCCAATAAGGTTCTCCAAACTGTATGCAAGAAGACTGTCTCTTTGTCCCTTAATACGCCTCCAATTACTCAAAATTCCTGAAAAAGATGTTCCTTAACGACACACATAAAAAGAGTTAGTGTCTATGCCTGCATTAAAATATAGCTAATCCGAATGCTAAAGCTAAGATCACACGTTACGCCAGACTAAAAAATAAACACAGAAAGAGACTCACCATAAGTGCTATTTCAGGACAAAGCAATGACGTTCAATATATTATACCCAAACAATCACAGCTACCGGACAACCTACCAATCAACACTCTAATAATCTGTAAGATAATTCCAGCTCTTCTTCCGAATTTCCTATCAGCACTCCCCCAAGGGATTCTATACCTTAGCGGACGAAATGGATAACAGCTCCCCAAATGGAGCTTGATGTGATGACCCACTCTCTTTCTAATCCTTCCTGCGCTTTCGAGAAATTCGAATGAAATTCGAAATTAGTTGGACTTTCGAAAGATTTGTTTTAGAAAAATAAACAGAGTCACCATTCTTAAATCAAATTGTCCAATTTCACAAAATCACTCGCATGATGAATTACTGGCAAAATCTCCAGTATCAGACCTTGTCAATCCAATGAATCGTATATTGAAGCCCAATATCGCAACCCCAAACCTTTTCAAAAAAGATGACATCTTCTTTCCCCATTTCCATGGAAACAACTCCATATCCTCCACACATTTCTGAATCTGTTTGCTTGGCAGATATTGATACCACTCCCATTAATAAACATGAGCATTTTGATTGCTCTTCCAACGATCAACCAAATCCACACAATAATATGGACTTGGTTGAACTCAATTTATCTCGCATTCATAGCGAAGCCCTTCACCAAATACTACTGAAAACTCCTTTCCAAAAGCAGTCACACAACCCAAATCTCTGCTGTAAGACTATTCTTTACCACCAGGATATGTTGCCCCTCCTCGTCGAGATCCACGTCTCAGTCTTTCCTCTCCGTCTGAATCCACCTCCAACAGTACCCATAGTCGTACAGAGACAATTGTCTCAAAAATACCATCATTATAATATTTATAATACAGCATGGCCTATGTTGCAGGAACTTCGACTATGTCATGACGACTTCTTTCAACCGACGGAATATAAATCGCCGCTAACCTTTATAGAAAGAGGTGACAATGATAGGGGAGGTGAAGGAATACTCATTTATAAATCTGTCCCTTATTCTCCAGTCCCTCTTTAACTAAGCTTCATGCAGTGGCAGCACGAATTCACTTATCCACTGACCTTACTCTCTGTTCTATATACTTAGCTCAGAGTAATTAATTTACTAAAGTCGACATAGCTGATCTTTTCAAACAGCTTCCTACTCCAGTTGTTATACTAGGAGAATTCAACCTCCGCCACACCTTATGTGGTGACTGTCACTTTGTTGAAGTATAAGATCCTTGTAGATTTTTTTTAACCCCCTTTTCCCATTCGAGAATGACTCTACAACAACATCCAGGACTCGCTCACCATCACCGAAAACAGTTATAAATGCACAACACTCTCCACTGCGTACAAATTAAAACATTTTCTTTGCTCCCTCAAAATTCCCAATAAAGGAATAGCTCTACTACAGCCCGCTTCGAATTATATCTTATAAACGGCAGTGATCCCTACCCAATAGCTTTAAATGAGCTTGTACCAAGCCCAATGTTAAAACCTAATTCCAGCTGGCGTTATGATCAAGCGGAGTGGGCTCCTTTTTATCAAGCTACAGCTATCTTTCTTTCTCCCTTCAATAACCGGTTTCCGACTGTTGATAATAGCTTTCGCTTCTTTCCAGCAAGTTGTCATCTCGGCAGCGGAAGCTTGCATTCCCGACAATCTTCCACAAGCAGGCGGTCGGCAACCCGCTCTGGTGGTCCCAAGAATGCGCACAAGCTAACCGAGAAGAAACTCTACAGGCAATACAAAAGGACCATTTCCACCCCAAACATGATTATTTTTAAAGCAGCTGTTGCGAGGTCCCGGCGAATTAATCGCCAAACACGTAAACAATTTTTTCGAACTTACATCTCAACTGTAACTCCACAACTCCCCTTCATTTAGTGTGAAAATACACAAAAAAATATTCGTCTTCCAACAAAACTCACTCACCCAGTCCTCCATTATAGGCCTGATATATAACAGACACGATCTCCGCTCCTGCTGTTGCAGATGCATTAGGTTATAGTTTTGATAGCTACTCCAGTTCATGTGTCGGCTTTCCTAAGCCTTCAAAAAGTGAGAAAATAAACACTACCACTGTTCAGAACTTTGCTCAACAGAGCCATCAAAGGGAAAAATCTTACCTATAAAACCGTCCTTACACTTGCCAGAGTATCAACACTGCACTGGTGTGTCCATATACGGCTCTGGTTGCATACATAATTTCGTACATGCTCCGTATATCCATCACTCGGAATCAGCCTTTTTTCCTGGATCTATATATACAGAATCTGGATCTCGAATCTTCTTTTCCTTCTATTTGGACCACAGCTTTTGTAATTCCTATTCCCAAACCTGGAAAGATCCGAAGATTGGCGGACAATTCAAAGACAAATCTCCGCTAACCTGTGATATTTCCTATAAATTAATGAGAATATGGGTTTTCAGGCAGCCTTTTCTAATCTTCCAGTTTGGTTTCCGCCAAAAATCGTTCGCCCGCGTATCCTTGTTAAAACTGAACATTGACATCAGGGAAGCCTTCTCAACTGCGGGATGGTTATTGGTGTCTTCTTTGATCTTTGAAAAAAGCTCATATGAATATGTAGAGAACTAGGTATCTCCTTAAAACTCCATTCTCTCGGTATTCCATGATGGACAACTTCCTAGCTTGTTCATTAAATGGCCTAACTGTTCAAATTGATTCAATCCAGGTTCGGTCCTCTTCTATTCTGTCACTGTCAGCTTTACTCACTCTGGATGGTGAAAGGCGTTCGCATAGTGTCCAAGTGTATTACTATGCTCTCGGATTTAATGACATCGTTACTTCTATCCCAACGACGGCCAATTTTTCTCTCTATTGTGATGACCTTGCGTTAATATATACCCGACACCAGTGCCTTTTCTCGAAAGCAACTCCAACAACTATTGAGGAATATTTCACAAAGGTGAACTCCCACTTTCTCTCCCACCAAAACCTCAGCAGTGCTCTTTAAGAAAAAAGGGAAGGGAAACGAAGAACGATGCCACTTTCTTCCATGCGAACCTAACATTACATGGTTCACCCCATTCCTGTAACTTTCACAAGTCAAATTTTTAGGACTAATTTTAGATGACCATTTTAACATACGTACCGCATATTAAACTCTGAAAAAAACTTGTCATTCATAGCTTTCAAAATCTTGGCCGTGCGACCGCAAGTCCTATTAAGTCTCTATATCACCTAGTCACGATCGCAAGCTTGACTATGGCTGTGTAGTATATTGTGGTCAGACCTCCCCAAACCTACTACGCCTGTTTAGATACCCATTCCACTAAACGAGGTGATCCGCATCCTCCACTGGAAGCCTTCCGATCGTCCCCCGGTAAGCCTTGAAATTGAATCCAATGTGATGTCACTCTCTCTTCGAAGGGAATACATCATGGGCACAAGTTATCTTAGTTTTCAAACACAAATACCTTCTGCTCCGACACTGATTCTGCAGGAGATAACTCAGAATCCTAATTAATGGTCATTGCAAACACAGTTTATTGGTGTTGAATTTTATGTGATGCCACTCTCTCTTCGATTTGGAACACATCATGTGGAACAAGTTTATATTAGTTTTCACAACCCCAATACCATTTGCATGGACACTGATTCATGCAGGAGATACTTCAGAATCCTAATTACTGGCCATTTTGAAACATGGTTCATAACATCCTTAATCCTTACCATTTTTGCAAAAAAGTGCTGCCTTTCTCTTACGACGAAGAGTACACACCTTGGCTATTCCCCGCTCCTACCTTTTGCTTGGCCCTAACCTCTTCCTCCAAATCTAGCCACCCTGCTGCCTTGTTAAAGGCATCATCTCCGTCTCATTCCGTAGTTCCCGTTGAATTTACTCCAGTGTTTACCGACTGCTCTAGAACAGGGGACAGTGTGGATGGATCTGCTGGCTTTCCTGACCTCAACTTCTCCCCTTTCATGCTTCAATTCTTACGGCAGAATTAGTTAAAATGATTGCCCTTTCTTGAATTCTATTCCTTAACCAAGACCACTCATGTTTTTTATTAAGATTCACTCAGCGCCCTCCAAGCGATTAAAATCCTTTATTCTAAAAACACAATGGTATCCGCTGTACAATTTCTTTGGCTGCTCCACTCCAGTAAGAAACATCATTTTATGTTGGACCCCCCCTCATATAGGAATAACTGGCAATGAAGTTGCCGATAGAGGCCAAAATGGCCGCTTCTTCCTTTCGGAGCTGTTCCAGGTACCTCCCAGATGCCATTCAACAAGGCAGCCTCCCATCAACAGATTACTAACCTACTCTCTGACTAAGCTTTCGAACTTATTGGCAAGAGTGCTGGATGAATGATAAGCGGGGAGCGAAACTTAGAAATATAAAGCCCAGCATCGATGAGGGGTCTCCCTCCCACCAACGAAAGCGTTTACACAAGGTGATACTTGCACGCCTCAATATTGGCAACACCAATATCACTCTGTCACTATACGTCACGGGACCCTCCAACCATCTGCAAATTTTGCCGTCGCCATCCCCTGCAATCTGTTCGAAATATCTTCACCGATTGTCCCCAACTGGACCCTATTCGCCATCGTCATTTTCCTACCTTGTTGTCCATAGAACCTTCTAAAAGATTGTTCCATATTTTATACGAATCTTCCCACTTTAGTTGCATCTCCAAGAAGCGAATGTTCTTTACAACATATAATTTTGCTATGTAATATTAGGACTATTTATAATAATTTAAGGATATAATTTTACTTTATCTATTTTTCATTTATTCTTTGACTGAATATTCATTTCGCCATTCAAATTTTCCTTGTTTGTTATTTATTTATTTATTATTACCACATAGCCTCTTAATCCTGAGGTAATTGGTCAGGGAAACTATTTGTATGGTTTTTGACCAAGTGGAAGGTGCAGGAATATTTAGGGCCGATAGCAAGCCCTGCCACCGGTTAAGGCGTGGGTTCGCATCTATGTACGCGGCTTTTCACAATGAGAGAAGATGAGAGAGCGAGATTTTTGTGAATAGGAGACTGTTTCTGTGTATGTTGTTGCTATGGTTTGATGTGTGTTGTATTGAGATTAGTTCTAAACACTATCCGTAAACTTGCAATACGTAAATATTGCAGAACAAAATCTCCTACTAACGACAAATTTTTTGTGTCCGTTCACGTGGCTGAACTAGAACTCGAACCCATACTGAGAAGGAATCCTGTTCTTAAGGTGAGCCAAAAGCTCGCCTTAACCCACTGAGCCAAACGTGAACTCCAATTTTTTTCTCCGAATTTTCCTTGATATTCAAATATATACATGCCAGGACCCACCCATGATGCAGATTTTTTTTTTCAACTCAGTTGTGGCCGCTACTTGTGAGCCGTGGTGGGTCCGGTACTTCGATTTATATAAATATATATATATAATATATATATACTATATATATTATATATTATTATAACTAATATATTTATATACTTATATATATATATATATATATATTAAATATATTATATACTATATATAATAATATAGATATATAATATATATATTATATAATATATAGATATATATATATAAATATATATAATATATATACTATATATATTATATATAATAAATATTATATTATAATATATATTTACTATATATATATACATAATACTATTATATATATATATTAGTTAACATTGCTTCGTATCCCACGGGGGGGGGACTACATGGAAAACAGACTTTATATGGACCGGCTTAACCCCAAACCAGGCGCTACCAACGTCTTCCAGTCGAGTATTTAATAATAATCGCCCCCAGGTCAGATAAAACCAACTGCTACGCGGAGATTGAGCCAGCGGTCCTTCGTCATGAAGTCGGCGAGTCAAACTCCTACGCCATGAATATATATAAATATATTATACATTAATATATATATATAATATATATATATATATATATATATATATATATATAATATATATATATTATAATATATATCATATATATATTATAATATATATAATAATATATTCATTATCTTCCCAAGGACTGGGGGTAAGGGGCTTGACATGCATCGGAAAAGAGAAATAGTAGAAAGGGAATATGATCTCAAAAGTCGAAAAAAGAGAGGCCGACCTTTACCGCATCCCCTCTCAATACCCCTTAAGTTTACGATGAACACTCGTCGCAGTTCCCAGAAAATCCAACCCTAAAACGCATTATACGGGACCGCGACATTTCCCCTCAGCTATGGCATATCGTCAAGTGTAGGGTTCATCCCCTGGCCCATGTGGTCCACAACCATACCCCCCTCACAAAAACCCCCATTCACTCCTATGTAGGCACCTTTAATTCTCGCCTACTCGCCAAACTCACATGTTCTCTCCTTCAAACATTGTTACTGCCTCAATCCACTTTTTCTTCGGTCTCCCAGCGGTCGATTCCAAACACACTACCACTATACATCCGCTTAGCCAACCGACTGTCATTAATCCTTTCCCACATGACCAAACCACTTCAACGTACTTTCATTTATTCTCTCATTTACCCCCTTCTTCTTCACACCACATGACTTCCTAACACGTTCATTCCTCATTTTATCAACTCTTTCACACCTAACACGCCCTAAGATTTGCCATCTGAACACATTGAACTTTAGATTTATTACCTCTTGATTTCAGACCATAGTCTGCATACTATACCAATTATACACAGGTAAACGAAACATACCCATCATGTAAGACCCTAGTGCACTCAAGACTTTTTAGTCCTTTACATCCACCAACGATTTAATAGTGCACCAGCCATCTTCCTGGAATGCACAACTTTCTATATTTAAACTCGGACACTTTGTCCAGCTGCCTCACCATTCTAACATAACTTCAACTACGGAGAACTGTCCTCATTCACGACCATAACCTTACTCTTATTCTACGTTTACTTTCAAAACCCCTCTTTTACACACAACCCTGCCAAATCTCTCTACCAATCCTCTCAAACTCTCTGTCAAGATTCACCACACAAAACCAAATCATTCGGATATAATAGGCCTAGCAGCCCCTCCACTCACCTCATTCTCCATCATTTCTAACCACCATTTCCTGCCACCCCCATTCTAATTCTTTCATAACCCCATCCATAGTCAAATTGAATAAACTCAGGACATTAACACATCCCTTGCCTCACTCCAGCTATTAATATCCAAACCAATCACTTTTGGCACCATTTATTTTTACACACAAGCTTCACTATCGTCACATACATACTCTTTTGATCTCCATTCAGAAGCCTACCACCAACACCATATATTACTAACACCTCCAATAGCTTGCCTATTAATCCTATCATACGCCTAGTTGGCTAATCCATAAAAACCTAAATACAATTTATCTCTCTTCTCTCTCATTTTCTCAAGTCATTTGTTTCAATGTAAAGTATTTGAACACACATCCTCACCACTCCTAAAACGCCCTTTGTGCTTCGACCAACAGTCCTTTTCAGTCAGCTGTCCGACGCACTCTTCGATTAAAATACTAGCATATATCCTTACAACACTCAATAAACTAATTCCACTATATTCCTACAGTTCCCCTGATCTCCCTACCCTTATATAAGCGGTACATTACGCTTTCTCTCCAATCCCTTCGAGAACCTAATACCCTTCCATAAACCCTTTATTACACAACCTCCAAATCCAATTAGTCACCATCCCGCCTCCGTTCTTGACTCATTTACCAGTAATTCCATCCTATACCTGCGCAGATTTACCATGTTCTTCACTTTCTCACTCTACCCATTACCTTTTCCTCCTTGCTAATGACCTCATCTCCAAAATACCTATTCCTTCTTGCCACCATCGAAACCCACACCACATTATTTACATAGAATGTATACTAGCGGCATGTATATTATACTAAGTATATATATATTATAGTATATATATATAATATATATATACTATATATATAATATATACATATTATATATATATTATATATATATATATATTATACTAAAGTATATAATATATATATAATATAATATATATTATTATATTATATTTGCGTTTCTGGAGGCACTGGAGGCTGCTAAGCCCCACTGAGAATCCTAAGCAGCCTACGGGGAAGAGAAAACACACTTTATCTGGACAACCGCTTCGAAGTCTCTTCAACAACAAACTCTTTCTATTGAAGGGTGGTCTCAAGGCTCTCACTTGCCTCCCCAAATTGTGACCCTGGAGTGACATGTGCCAGATGGTAGTGGCACAACAGCATCAGCATAGCAACCATCAAATCCAAGGTTTCTCTCTACTGCGCGTCACTCTTGTTTCGGCATCCCGTACCCGTGCTTCTTACAATGGAGCTCTGTCCGGACAACTGCAACGTTAAGATTACAGATGTCGAAGTTCTTTTCTCAGTGACCGTTAATGTCCCGACACCTGGCAGCTACCTCCACTCTACAACCGACGTCTCCTTCCAGGTCCGAAGAAGCGGAGTTGATCTCGCCAGCATCTTTCACTGGGAGGGAGTTACGTGTGGCGTCTGAGGGCAGGAAAGCTGCTAAGCCCCACTGAAGAAATCCTAAGGCACGGGCCTCCGGCGAAGAAATGCCACTTATTACCGTCGACAACGCATTCGTCTCTTCAACAACAAATATCCCTTGTATTGAAGGTGGTTCTCAAGACAACTACTTTACCTCCCTTCAATATATATATATTATAATATATCACTATAATATATATAATATATTCTTATATATATATATATATATATATATATATATATATACTACTAACTATATATATATATATATATATATATATATATATATATTTTTTTTTTTTTTTTTTTTTTGGAGTTCAGTGTACAGGACCCACCAACGGCTCAGACACATGAACACACGAACACATGAACATATGAACACATAGACACATGAACATACAAACGTCAAAAAAAGATTTGTTCGGGCAAAGGGAATATTCAGTCAAATTAAAAAATAAACCAAAAAAACTAAACAAAAGTACATCCTTGCTTTATAGTTCTAGTATTACATAACAAAATCAAAATATTATGAAGAATATTCACTTCTTGTAGAAACAAAAAAATAGTTACTACTAAAGTTGGAAGATTCGGATAGATAAGATATGGTATAATCTTTTGGAAGGTGTTACGGATCGTAAAGTAGGAAAATGACGGCGAATAGGGTCCAGATGTGAGCAATCAATGAAGATATGGCGAACAGACTGCGGGGTATGACATCGTACGAAAAAATTTGCAAATGGGAGGTGTTCCGAACATATAGTGACTGTGAGTGATATTAGTGTGCCCAATACGGAGAGGCGTGCAAGGATCACCTCGTGTAAGCGTTTTTCGTCGGTGGGAGGAAAGACCACTCCCCGATGCGGCTTTATATTTCTAAGTTCGCTCCTCTCTGATTTTTCCATTCTGTCCCAGCGCTCTTGCCAATCAAGATCGGAAAACCTTGTCGGAGAGTCAGGTATAGTAATCGGGTGATGGATGGGAACCTTTGTCGTCAATGGCATCGGAAGGTTACCTGGAACAACTCCGAAAATGAGGAGGTGGCCATTTTCGCCTCTCTGTCAGCGATTTCATTTGCAGGTACCCCTACATTGAGAGGGTCCAACATAAAATAATTTTTTCTTGCGGGAATGGAGCAGGCGAAGAAATTGCTGCACAGCCCGGATACCATTGTTTTTTCTAGAATAAGGGGTTTTTTAAGCGCTTAGAGCGCGCTGAGCGAATCTGAATAAAAGACATAAGATTGATCTTGGTTAAGGATTAGAATTCGAGAAAGCGCAATCATTATAGCCATCACTTAATTCTGCAGTGAAAATTGAAGCATGGAAGTGGGGAAGGGTATTGGAAAGGTTCTGCGATCAGGAAAGCAGCAGATGCGCCCACCACTGTTCCCGTTTTAGAGCCATCAGTAAATACTGGAGTAAACTCATCATGAACTAGTGGATATGAGACAGGAATTGATGCCTTAACAAGGCAAGCAGAATTGGCCTTGATTTGGAGAGAGAGGTCAGAGCCAACAAATGGTGGGAAGCGGGAAAAACCAAGGTGTGTATTCTTCATGCGTCAATGAGAAGGCAGCACCTTTTGTAAAGGGATTAATAAAGGAAATAAGGATGTTATGACCAGTGTTCGAAAAATGGCCAAGTAATTAGGATTCTGACGGCACCTTCCTGCAGAATCGGTGTCAGAGGCAGACGGTATTGGGTTGAAAACGAAGATAACTTGTACACATGATGTATTTTCTTCAAAGAGAAGAGATTGGCATCACATTGGCTTCAACTCCAAGGCTTAACCGGGGGACGATCGGAAGGCTCCAGTGGAAGTACGGATCGCCCGTTTTGTATGGGATACAACAGATGGAGTAGAGGTAGGGAGGCCTGACCATATACTACACAGCCATAGCTCAAGCTTTCGAGTCGAACTAGGGCGAATATAAACAGTAAACGCGGACTTCGATCAGCCCCCCAAATTTTGAGGCGAGATGACAAGTGGTTTTCAGTGTTTAATATGTGGGGCATATGTAAGTGGTCATCTAGAATGAAGTCCTAGAAATTGACCTGTGAAGTAATAGAAATAGGCAACCGTATAAGTTAGGTTCGCTGGAAGAAGGTCGCAAAATTTCTTCGATTCCCTTTTTTACTTAAAAGCACTGCTGAGGTTTTGGTGGGAGAAAAATGGAAGCCATGGAGCTAGCCTATTGGTAATATTTTCAAATAGCTAGTTGAAGTTAGCCGTCGAGCAATGGCAGCCTGCACCGCTATGTATAATGCTACGGTCATCGACATATAGAGAAAAATTGACAGTCCAACATAGTAACAATATTCATTAAATCCGAGAGCAAAATAGTAATACACTGAGAACACTACCCTGCGAAACGCCTTCATTCCAGAGTAAATGGCGTGACAGAATGGAAGAGCACGAACCTGGATAGATCGTGTGACCAAACGGCATTTTTGATAAAAAGACGGGAGTTGTGCCGCGGGAAACCAAGGCGAATGGAGTTTAAGGGAGAATCCCATTCTCCACGTTGTGTCGTAACCTTTTCCACTAATTATGCAAAAACGAACCATCCCACCAGTTGAGAAGGCTTCCCGGATGTCATGCTCTAGTTTTTACTAAGGGTCCGCAGTCAAGCGAATTTTGTCGCGAAAACCAAATGAAGTTTGAGGAAAGCTTGACGGCTCTCCAGAACAGGGAGTAAGCGGCCAGAAAGAATTAATTTTTCTCCATTGAATTTACTTTGAGCTTCAAGTTCAGTCACCTTGTTCATGAGATCTGCCAAGATAGGCAATTGTTGTGATCCCAGAATTAGCAAAAGCTGTAGTCTAAATAGATGGAAGAAGATTCGATCCAGATTCTGTATATAAATCCAGCAAAAAATGCTGACGCCGAGGATGGATATGAGGGCATGATGTACGAAATCATGTCTGGAACCAAGGGCACCGTCTTTTCTATGTGCCGAATGCAGGTTTGATACTCTTTGCATGTGTAAAAAGACGGGTTGTTAGGTATGATCTTCCCCTTTCGCTTGTTGAAAAGTCTGTAGTGCTGCTGTCAATTCTCAGCTTTGAAGGATTTCAGTTGTAGGCGGAATGAGACATTCGAATGAGCTTAAGCAAAGCCGGTATACAACCTAACGCTATCCACTACCACCCCGGAGCGGAAATCGTATCGTTACTTTCAGCCATAACGGAGAGACTGTGGGTGAGGAGTCATTGGAGCGACGAGATATATTTTCGGTGTACTTCCACACTAAAGGGAAGGGAGTTTGGATGTTAAACTAGGTCGATGGTAACGTTCGAAAATATGTTTACGCGTTTGACGCAATTAATTTCTGTCGAGATCTCGCGCGGCTGCTTTAAAGATAAGCAGTTTGGGTCGGTACGGCGTCTTTTTTGTATTGCCTGTAGAGTTTCTTCTTCTCTCGGTTGGCTTTGCGCACTCTTGACCACCAAGGGGTTGCCGACCGCCTGCCTGAGGAAGAGTTCGGGATGCAAGCATTCCGGCTGCTGCTATGATGATAACTTGAAGAAGCCAAAGGCATCATCAACAGTTGGAAATCGTTTATTGAAAGGAGAAAGAAGGGATAGCTGTGCCTGATAAAAAGAGAGAAGCCCACTCCGCTCGATACATAACGCCTGCCGAATGTTTCATTATTCCCAGATACGATACAAACACTATACTCATTTAAGTATGGGTAATGCGAAACGAAGCGTAAAAGGAGAATATCTTACATGTTTGTATTGTTTTGTCAAAAATTCGCCATTTTTTCCTTTAATTTGGAATTGTTAAGGTTGATGCTGTTGCCAAACGGATTTCAGTATAGCTATTGTCAACAAGAAATAAAAAGTTGGGTATTTTATGGTTGTCTTTGTAAAATGACAACCAATTTTGATACTGGAATTTAAATAAATTATTGAAACTAATGAAGTTTAGAAAATGTCAGCGCCGCTTCATCATAACACTACAATATTACTCCATCGTCCGTAGTGATCGTGATCCAACATCAGTGTTTTTGATGAGATCATTTGATGTCCAAGGGAAAATAATCAAATGACTTATTTACTGCAGTAACGAAGAGCTGAGCATTGTTTTCTGCTGTAACCTGTTATGGGTGTGTTGGATGACGTTAATCTATACTTTCATCTTGACAGATGGTCAACAGCCTTAGTGGTCGCTATTTCAGCAGGCATGAATAAAAAATAAATCTGATCCTCAAATCGCGATTAAAATCTTTAGAAATATTATTTTAACGGAACAAGGGACGAGCCTTGACATAGTTTTCTAGGCCAAAGCGACACTCCAATATCGCTTGAAAAAGATATACCTATATTACGCAATGAAGCATAATGTAAGAAGACTAGACCGGAAATTTTAATAAGTTTCATATTTATATTGGACGTAGATTTTCTCACTATCTATCATATAACTATCCCTTCAGAAAGAACAATCTTTCCAAACACTAGAAGTTAAAAACATATGTATCTCTCAGCTATCCACCTTTTTTGCTTCAGCCCCATTTCTGTTGATAAATGAGAAAAATCTGAAAATTGCTTTTAGTTAGTGGAAACTGTTTTCCTTTCCTTTATACAACACTATAATTACTTCGCACATTACATTAGCTTAAAGAAATTATTTTTCCACTTGTATATTGTTATAATTCATCCTCAAGGAATGTAAATTTTCAAAGCGTGGATCAAGGATAGGTAGCAAGCACAACGATTCTTATCAGCTAACAGTAATGCTAATCTATTTTTATACTGAATTTCTCCATGCTGATACTGTAGACCCAAGTCCCTCAAATAGTTCTTTTTTTCTGACTTCTTTTTAAAAAAAAATGCAAATCATTTTTCATATTTGGGATTATTGCCGATGCCATTGATTCCTTGTGGCTCAATCTGAAAATTGGTTTAAAGTAGGGAAAACTGTTTTCCTTTCCTTTATACAACATATATCTTCGCACATCCATTGCTTAAGAACATAGCCTATTAATAGCCTATCCGCCTAAAATCTGGACTCTTTCAAAACAGTATGCAAATTGTTTAATAATATACTTGTAAAACAAAATATTAATTTCAAAATATATCTGAATCTATTTTTTACCTGAAATTTTTCCATGCTGATACTTGTAGGACCCAAGTCCCTCAAATTGTTCTTTTTTCTGACTCTTTAAAAAATAAATGCAAATCATTTTCATATTTGGAATTATTGCCGATGCCATTGATTCCTTGTGGCTCAAATCAAATTTTACAAAAGATTCAAAACAAAAGTGTATTATAAGTATTATATTAGCAAGTCTATCAAGAACTTTCCAAAATGTTTCTAAGCATCAAGGGATTTTGAACGATCACTGACAAATAATAGAAATGAGAGCCGTCTTTATGTATACAAAAAATTATTGAAAGCATTTGAATACTGCGCATATTACATCTGGTATTGTAATATCCGAAAATAAAATCCTGCTATAGCTGTTTGTTAAATTAAAATTCTAGTTTCTGATATTCTCATACTTTGGAAATTAGGCCTTGGCGGCGAGGTGATTTAAACAAGACCTCTAACGATTTGTTCTGCCATATGGATAATAATTTTTTTTACGTCATACTGTGTTAACAAAATTATGTGCATCTATTTGAAGAACTGAAGTCAGCTCAAAAGAGTGTAAAAAGCACAAAGGTATTTCTGGCAATCCGTTATGAAATGCTGTAAACTCGCTGCAGCCATATTAGGGTGCGATAATAAATCACTTACTATAACAGAAATTTTATTAGCAGGAATATTGAATTCTTGCATAACATTTTGAAGACAATCACTTATGTTAGATGCTAGAGTCTGATACAGTGAAAAGGATGGAAACTCGAGCATCAGCATTATAACATATTTAAAAGCCTCCAATTATTACCAAGCACAATACAACGAGCCAAAATATTATCGCTGCCCACTTTACGAGTTCAATGGGTACCACTAAAATCAAAACATAACAACATAACAACCATGCGACTAACACGAAACCATTGAGCACAAAATGTCTAGCCTGACTGAGAAAGAATCCTAACATTAGTTTGGCAGGCAAGGACCAAAGATTGTAACAGTATCAATAATTCCGAATCGTCAAAAGGAACTGAAAAAAAAATCAATACAAGCAAGACTTCGAAATATCTAGCGTTGTTACAGGCTCAATAAAGATAACAATAAAAATTATGTTTCTCAGACTTGCTCAATACCAAAAGAATCGGCCAAAAACGAAATCGGTATAATCTTTAGCCGATTCCGATTACCGAATCCGATACCTGAAACGAAACAGCCGATTCCTCCGATTCCCGATCCTGCCGATTCCGATGAACTTCGTCCCCATTCCACCTAAATAACATATATCAACAAACATAACACCAATAAAGCTACAGATAAAAAACTACATATCACCTATAATAATATAATATATATATATAATATATACATATAACTATAATATATATATATATATATACTATAATATATACTATATGATATATATATATATATGAGGTATAAATAAGTATATATAATATATAATATATTATATATATATATATATATATACAGTATATATATATAATAATATATATATATATTATATTATATAACTATATATATATATATATATATATATTATATACAATATATATAATATATATTATAATATATATATATATAAACATATATGTAAACAACCACTTCATACTTTACACACCAAAAATAACATTAGTAACATTTTACAACTCTTTTTTGAAAACGAAATCTGCCGTCTGTTCAATATTTTCTTCCTAACGGTACTGGGAAGATAAAATAGAGAGGCAGAAACATTTAAAACAACGCATTGTACATTACCGAGTACCTGATGATTTTAGCCGCGGGAGAAAAAAAAGTTGCCTGCATGAAACTAGGAGCACGGAGAAATAAAAAGATCTTGATTACGCATATAACAGCGTTTATCATCCGATGTATGATAGACAAGCAGGCTTAGCATTGAATCAAGCAACAGTAAATATACACCCGGTAACATCTACTCCAACATCTGCTAGAAATCCGTGGATATCATTACCGGAAACTCCAATGTAACATAATTTTAATATACTAAAATTGATTTACATTTTAGATATTTCATATTTGATTTTTTTTTTTATTTTAAATATTTAGATTCATATTTTAAATATTTTAAAGGTGCATATGTGATATTCATATTTAATTCCTAATTAATAATTTTAATTTTTAAAATTAATTTTATTACGTTATATTTTTGATATTTAATATTTTTTAAATATTTGATTTTTAATATAGTTGAATTTCAGACATTTAATTTTTTTCAAAAAAAATATTTGATTTTTATTTTTAAATATTTAATACTTTAGATAATCAACATTTCTTTCATAGTTGAGTTATTTAATATTTTATTTTAGACTCAGCAATTTAACAGTATTTGATAATTTACAGCATTTAAATATATTCTAGATATGATTTTTTTTTTGGATATTTAGATTTTGAAATATTTCAGCTTTAAATAGGGGCATCTCTGTAAGATGTGATTTCTCAATTTAATTAATTTCTTTTAATACGATATTAATAAACAGGATATGGGGAAAAGCCATTTCAATATTATTTTGCATAAAAGTTTCTTGTATAATTATAGGAATCCATTTGACGTAATTTGGGAATTCCAATTTAACAAAATAATCAATATCTATTGCGAAAATATCTTACAAGATCGGATACATTTTATAAAGTTAGTTTTTGTGCAATCTGGAAAGATTTTGTTTATAGAAATTTGGTAAACAATTGCAGGATGTACATCCTTTAAATTTTTTAAAGGGATTTTCCAAGGTAAATAGCGGGGAAAACACTCAGGTTATATAAGACCCTTGAGGGGCTCCCAAAGTTCATTAATTAGCTAGAACGCCAACACAACTTTAAAAAATCTAGAACAGATATTAGTATAAAATTCACCATAAAATTAGCTTCATTTTGATATAATATTAAAATTTGCTATCTAACAATAGATTTTGAAAAAAGCTGAAAATTTTTAACTTTAAAATCAAAGTTACTTTAAGTAAAAATAACCTAAAGTTGCACAGAAGGTTCAAGTATCAAAAGTAAATTGAACCTCAAAGCGACAAAGCAACACAAAGTTATTTATTAACTTAACGTAACATAACGTAGCTTCTATTTTTTACTTAACGTAACTTAACTTACATTTCTTTGAATTTTAAGTCAGAACCAACATCCAAAGGTCCAAACGTAAGTAGATTAATTAGCATTCTTGAAGGATTGTCAAAAGTCATTACAATAATGTAAGTAGTTAATTTATCTCAAATATTTGATTCAGATTTTCAAAATATTTGTTGAGATTTATTCAAACAGTTTTTCAAAACGTGTTTGAACAATTATTATTATGTATTGCTGTTATTTGCTAACAAAGACTTGAATAATTATTATCTTTGATAAATTCATTAATTAACAGTAATACTGTCCGTAACAGTCAAGGCCTTTTAAAGGGGAGAGTTTTATCCTCAAATTTAATTGTCTTCGAACGATAAAGATGAATACTTGTAGACATATCTCTTGTGCATGAACAACTATTTATCTTTAATTTTTTATGGGTAAACGAATAAGAAAAAAACTAGTTCGCTAGTATTTTTGAATTCCTTGGGAGGCAGGGGAGTAGAGGAATATTTTTTTTCGGGGCCATGTGTTGCACAGAATATGGCAAGTCTACAAGCTGCCCGCTCAATCTTGTAGGTATCTCGTTCACACTGATAGTTGTCGAATATATGCTTTTTTGAGTGTGCGATCAGAACATATAATACCGATAAGATGGTTACCAGAATATTCGTTGTGTGGGTAGAATCAAGAGTCTTTCTGTAATATTGTCGAAGGAGACGTATCGTCTTGTTAATTTTGCAAAGTGCTTATCTGTTATTCCTAAAAATGAGGGTCTCTGTATTTTCGGACAAATTCTCTGGACATGAAGTAAATCTCCATGCAAAACCGAGTTTATTGAAGTTAAGACAGATCGCAACGTCGACCGTGACACCTCAACCTGTGTTGAGCAGCAGATATGCATAGCACAAAAGCTTATATTCAGTAAGAGAATAAGGTTCAAAGTGCTCCCCTAAGGATTTTATATGCAGAGTTGTTACCCAAATTTTAAAGAAAAAAAAAGTTCGTTTCTTTTTAATGAATTTTTTTTGTGATGCTAATGTAAGAAATTAAATGAAGTGCTAGAAAACGCAAATAATCAGTTGGGAACATTACCTTTATTGAGCCGGCAAAAAAAATATTTATTCCCATATATACATATATATATAAACTATGTATATATATATATAATATATAATAATATATATATAATATATATATATATAATATATATATATATATAATATATATAATACATATATATATATATATATATATATATATTATATATATAATATATATATCGCTCTATGAATTGTGTAAATGTAGCGGTTTCCCGTGCCGGTAGTCTTTTAAAAAATTACGGTTTCACAATCATCAGAAAATCGAAACATGATATTTGAAAATTTCCAAGATCCCTTCTTTTTCCTCGGTAGGTGGATCGACTAGTGGTAGATCCTCTACTGCAGCATTGTCTAAACAGCGACGCTGTTTGTCGGTTGTTCGAGTCCCTGGCGCGAGTGAAAATTTTTGTTCTTCCTTATTTTGCAATTTGACAAACAAAAAATGTTGTGGGCCGCATTTCGGTGTTGCTTTAAACTTTGTTGGTTGCTCCTGTAACCCAAGAGCACCCAAGCAGAAGGCCATGTAGCCCAGCGGTTTCAACCACGCCTTCTATGGATTTTAATAAGTACCAAGTTTCAAAGCAGTGGTATCGGAACAGAAGATTAGAAAACTGTTCCGATATGCCCTCTGTTGGTGGAAAAACCGGTCGTGAATAGTGGTAGAGCTTCCCTGAACATTGTTAACGGCGACGCTGTTGTCCCCATCATTCGAGTCCTGGAGCGAGTGGAATTTTTCTTTGTCTTATTTTTGCCAAATTTGTTGCAACAGCATGTTGTGGCCCCATTTCGGCGTTTTTTGAGACTTTGTTGGCTTGCTCCAGTTTTACCCAGAAATTCGAAGCAGAAATGCCATGGTAGCCCCAGCAGGTGTTCCAACCACCCTCCCTCCTGTCGATTTAAAGTACTTAGTTTCAAAACAGTGATTTCGAGGCAATATATAAGAAAATTGTTCCGAGATGCCCTCTTTTCTGGGAAGGCGGATCGGAAACAACGTGAAAAGAGCTTCCTGTATTGTCTAAGACGGCGACGCTGTTGTCGATCATATTCGAGTCCTGGAGCGAGTGAAATTTTATTCGTTTTATTAATTGGCAAAATTTTTGCCGCAACAAGCATGTTGTGCCCAATTCGGTGTTCCTTGACTTTGGTTGGTTGCTTCCTGTAACCTAGGAGGCACCCAAGCAAATGCCATGTACCACAAGGCAGTATTCCAAACCACCCTCCTGTCGATTAAAATAAGTAGTCCAGAGTTTCAAAGCAGTGATGTCGGAGCAGTAAATTACAAAAAGATCCGAGATGCCTTCTTTTCTGGAAGGCGGATCGGATAGTGGTAGAGCTTCCTGTTACTTGTCTAACGGGCAACGCTGTTGTCGATTGGTTCGAGTCTGGCGCGAGTGAATTTGTTTTCGTCTTATTATTGCAAATTTGTCGCAACAAGCAGCCCCATTTCGCGTATTTGACTTTGTTGGATACTTCTGTACACCCAGAAACACCCATGCAGAATGCCATGTAGCCCCAGCAGTTATTCCAACCACCTTGTCGATTTAAATAAGTACCGAGTTTCAAAAGCAGTGATATCCAGCAGGAAGGATTAGAAAACTGTTCCGGTATGCCTTCTTTTTCTGGGAAGGTGGATCAGACTAGTGAATAGAGCTTTCTGTACATTGTCTAACGGTGACGCTGTTTTCGATGGTTCGAATCCTGGCGCGG
>JABUQX010044927.1:32500-34536 GCA_015478945.1 Trachelipus rathkii | reverse complement strand
TGGCGGGGAGGCCCGTCGGAGGTTAGGTGTCCAAGACACGCCTTCGCTCCTCTTGGGAAGCTAAGCTTTCAGAGGTAAAATGATGGGTTTCCTTTTAGCCAATCGTGGTCTCGAGGTAACACTCTGGAGTACCATCTCAAGGGTAAGGGTTCAAACCCACTTAGAACCATTTGAAATATACAAATAATTGTTGCGTTTATTGCACAAACATCTTTGAATATCTAATAATGTCCGGTTAAAAATTACCCAGTGTTGCCCCTGACCCGAGTGTTGGCGGGGAGGCCCGTCGGAGGTTAGGTGTCCAAGACACGCCTTCGCTCCTCTTGGGAAGCTAAGCTTTCAGAGGTAAAATGATGGGTTTCCTTTTAGCCAATCGTGGTCTCGAGGTAACACTCTGGAGTACCATCTCAAGGGTAAGGGTTCAAACCCACTTAGGACCATTTGAAATATATATATATATATATATATTATATATATTTATTTTATGTATCAAAATTGTTCTGCATATATTATATATATATATATATATATATATATATATATCCCGATGGGATGCAGGCTTTGGTGTCGATCGCAGAATGTATTTGTAATACTCCTGCGACCGTTCCTTTAATTCTAAAGATACAGTTGGTGAACTTGCCGCTTTTCTATCCAGAATGACCTAGAGGAGTTGGTGCAGCTCTCTAATCATTTCCCTGATCGTACTGGAGATGAAACCAACATTATAAACCTTCCCTCCTCTGGGATGCTCCGATCAACTTCTTATCTCTTCTTCTAGTTCTATCTCTTCAAGTCTTCCGTATGAAAGATCCCACCTGCGGGGAAGAAACGATCTTGGCATTTTGATTCTGCTAACTGGTTAGACTTGCGATCGTGCTTCTTTGATTTCCCATGGAATGACAGTATAGTGCTTCATTTAGAGGGATCAATCGGAGTCTGTTGAGTGCTTTACCAAGGTAATTCTCTAAAACATGGAGGCCTTCGTTTCATATTATTTCCCTTCAACTAAGCCAAACATACCTTATTTTAACTGTTTTTTCCTGCTATTCACCACAGGGACTCTGACTTCAGAAATTACCTGCGTTTTTAAACTCCAGAAACTTACGCAACTTGTATTTCATCCCAGATCTTGCAAACCTATTCTGCGTGACACTAAAAAATCTTTTCTTCGTAGGAAATGAAATTATCTTACTGACTCCTTTTTCTCACGTCCTTTCTGGCATATTGCACAAAATGTTAATTCTAGCTTTCCTTCTTCTGACGTCACAGTGGTCATTTTACCTTTAAAGCTGAGCTTTTTCCTTTAGCTCTAATTCTACCTTACACAATTCCTGAGCTATTTATACTTCCCTACCTAGCTCTAACTCATTTATGTCTAATATTGTAATTTCCTTTAAAGATGTTATTTTAGCTCTCCCTTAGCTTAACACTAAAAATACTCTCTGCCCTGGTGGTATTCCCCCTGTGGTTCTCAAAACTTGTGCTTCCGAGTTTTCACTCTGCTTTGTTAAACTATTACGCCTTTACTTTTCTTTTCTACCTTCTCTTCTTGCTGGGAACATGAGCTCATTCAGCCTGAGCCGAAAAAGGAAACCATTCTGATCTCTCTAACTACCGTCCTATCTCTTTAACATCAGGCTTTCTAAAGGTTTTAGATATATCCTTAACAGGAAGATATGTAAATATCTCAATTCTTTTAATCTTATATTTGATTGCCATTTTGGCTTTCGTAAAAAGCTATCTACAGGTGATCTTCATTCTCTTCTTTCTGATTCATGGCTCTCTTCCCTTTGGCAGTTTGGTGAATCACTGCTTAAGACGACCACCGTTAATCCATTAAATATACAAATAGTGGTGTTACTCAGGGTTCTGTTTCATCCCCAACTTTCTTTTAAATTTTTCTTTAATTACCCCTTCCCCTCTATTACTCCATCAAACATCCATTCCTTGACCGTCGATTTTACCCATCATTATTTCTTTGATTTTGAAAGGCATCACCCCTAATAACAATCAGCTCAGGTTATAAGGGTGATCTT
>JABUQX010044927.1:22500-25000 GCA_015478945.1 Trachelipus rathkii | reverse complement strand
TTTTCCAGTCCAGTGAGTTCTCTTCTAGTCATTTTGATTTGACTCTGAAATAGTACCATTTTTATGGCATATAAAACTCGTGCCATCCATCTTGCTCGATGCATGGCACCTGGTTTCACAAAATGAACTCCAATTATAATAGTCAACTCCAAAAGTTCAGCATAATCTTTTCTTGGATGCATTTTCTTCAATTCCTGTTTGCAGAACGCAACAATTGCCTCTTTCTCTGGAATGCTCGATTTGGTAGTCTGATAATTGTCTTTATTTATTGTTTCCCAACTGGTCTGAAATCGTTTAAACAGCTGTGTCTCTGGTCCAGCAGGTGCTCCAAGGCACTTGTCAAATACATCCGAAATTATTATTTCATAAATATGATGTCGACAGGCCAGTTGAAGCAGTGATCGCCCAAGCTTGGATTCTATTATAGTGCAGGCTCCTTGCTTATTACCAGTATTGCTGGCAGTGGTGTCAAAACACATGGCCTGTATATTATTTTCCAAGTTCCAATCTTCCAAACATTCAATTACAGCATTCGCAATATCAATGCCCTTTCCTGAACAAAGTTTTGGGACTGCTAAGAGTTTTGAATTACCTTCTGCTGATACTAGTATAGGTAACCTCTCTGTATTTGTGAAACCAGTGATATCTGGTAGAATTTTACCATCCCAATGTACAGTCAATGGTACATCTGTTGCAAAACTCTGTTTTATATCCTCAGCTATTTTTTTTTACGTAGAGCTTCTTTCTCTCTGCAATGTACTTCTACTCAAAACAACGTCATCAACATCGACTCCAAGGGCATTAACAGTGGATGCCAACACCATAAAAGCACTGCGATCACTTATTTTTGTCCTGTCCAGTGTCATTGCCACATCAGGTGTCACAATACGCTTTTTCTTGCACTGTCCACTAGATGAAGGTTTGGGTTTGGGTTCATCACTGTCGTGTGAATCAGTATTAGAGTTTGAAGTATCGCTAGTAGAACTTGAGCTAAATTCTACAACTACAGACATTTTCTTCTTCCTTATCTCTTCACGTTTTGTTTGCGCTTCCAATCTCTCCTCTCTTTTCCGTTTTCTAGCTTCTCTAGCAAGAGCTTTTCTATCAATTGTGCCTATGTAGCCACGTCTACCTTTTTCTCTTTGAGCTGCAAGAAATATTTTATCTTCCTCAACCGTCATTATTTGTAGTGCATCATTGTGAGCAATATCAAAAAGGTCGTTTAAACTCTGTTTAAACGCATTTTCACTTTTTGTTTGAGATGCATTCTGCTTGTGTTTGGATTTCTGTATTGATCTGTACTTGTCATGCAAGCTCAATATTTTTGTAACAATATTCGGTTTTGCTTTTGTTGGAATATTTGCTTTGCTCCAAATGGAACAAATTTCATCAGATACAAAATTACATGCTTCTCTTAATGTGTTCTTTTTCAATGTGAAAGAAAACACACGCCGCAAAACATCTCCGATTGAAGGCAATTTGTTTTCACTAATATTGTCGATCGATTGACCAATGAGATATAACTCACTTTTTCCACGAGTAACTGCCATGATTACAAAGTTATATTACAAGAGCAAACACAAATACGTGCCGTCAGTCTGTCACCACTGTGGTTCAGCAACTAAATAATCAATATCCGCTGGTCGATTTGCCGTTGTCAATTTCATTCGTCTGGCGGCAGCACTAAATATGTTTTAATCGTTCTGAAATTTCTTGTGCGAGGCTTTTTCACAGTCTGAAATAAAATGGAAGGGTATGCATTGTCAAAATACAAAATTAAAAAATCTCGCCCTATAAGTTTAAGGGTCTAATATATATATATATATATATATATATATATATATATATATATATATATATATATATATATATATATATATATATATATATATATATATATATATATATATATATAAATATATATATATATATATATATATATATATATATATATATATATATATATATATATATATATATATATATATATATATATATATATATATATATATATATATATATGTATATATATATATATATATATATATATATATATATATATATATATATATATATATATATATATATATATATATATATATATATATATATATATATATATATATATATATATATATATATATATATATATATATATATATATATATATATATATCATCATCAACAACCTTTTTTCCCCAAGGCTGGGGGTAAGATGCGTGACATGCACCGGAAAAGAAAAGTAGTAGAAGAATATGACACAGGTGGAAAAGAAAACCCAGCCTTACCATCCTTTATACCTACTAGTGAACTGTCGCAGTCAGAAAATCCACTCTAAAGCTTCAGGACGGCGACGAACCCTCACTATGGCATCCGTCAGTGTGGTTCATCCTGGTCCAGGTTGGCCACAACCATACCTCCTCACAAAACCCCGCCATTAACTCCTATTATGCACCTTTCTTCTCGCCTCTACCAAACTCACATTTCTCTCCTCAAGGCA
>JABUQX010044927.1:10000-15000 GCA_015478945.1 Trachelipus rathkii | reverse complement strand
CTATTGATCTATTGATTCAAGTCACATTTCGAGTATCATTTTGGATAAACATAACATAAAAACAAATTCTTTATACACTGATCAACGAATATATGCTAACGTAACAAAGTTTTCACATTAATAAAGCTTACTTAGCATCATCTGAACTATGAATATAATACACAACGACAAACCTGACACGCCCTAAACATGAATAAACTGTTAACGCTAACAAAGTTCCACACTTAACAACAGTAAAGTAACTAACATAGCATACAAAGACGTAACCTATTTACACATTGTCATGCATATCTCCAACATAACAATGTTAATTTATATTAACATGGTAATATTTAACTAAAGTTTATCACAACATTGGTTAATTATCATACTGATCGAACGAATATACTCTAACGTAATAAAATTTCCACTATCAGTAAAGCTAACATAGCGTAACATGAACCAAGAAAATAATGTACAAAGACAAACCTAACACAACTTACACATGAATAAACTGTTAACATTAACAAAGTTCCACACTTAACACCAGTAAAGTAACTAACATTGCATGCAAAACGTAACCTATTCATACTTTTTTCAAGCATATCTCTAACATATTAACGTTAATCTTACATTGACACAGTAACATTTGCAAAATGTATCATAACCTTGTCCGATTATCATAGACCAACGAATATATGCTAACGTAACAAAGTTTTTTTACATTATCATAGTAATATTTAACAAAAATTTATCATAACCTTACCTAAATATCATAATCCCCAACAAATAATTGCAAACATAACAAAGTTTTATCCAAACATGACAATAACTTTACCTAAATATCATAATCCTAACAAATACTGCAAACAAAACAAAGTTCTTATCTCAAACATAAAAATCAGGTAAATCAGTAAAATCAAACCACCCGTCCCCTCCCCCGCCCCCTCCTTATCCATCCGTTCCATGACCTTTTTATTTTTTTGTCTATTGATCTTAATGATTCAGGTCACATATCGAGTATCATTTTCGAAAACATAGTACAAAAAATAAGCCCTTATATACTAAATTCAACGAATATATGCTAACGTAACATTGTTTTCACATTAATAAAGCTAACATAGCATTACCAGAACTAAGAATATAATGTACAATGACAAAACCTAACACACCCTACGCCCGAATAAACTACTAACATTAACAAAGTTCCATACTTAACAACAGTAAAGTACCTAGCACAGCGTACAAAACGTAACCTATTCATACTTTTTCCAAGCATATCTTAACATATTAACGTTAATTTTACATTAACACTATTGATTTACGTCGCATTTCGAGTATCATTTCGGATAAACATAGCACAAAAATGAGTTCTTTATATACGAACCAGCAAATATATGCTAACATAACAATGTTTTCACATTAATAAAGCTAACATAGCATTATATGAACTAAGAAAATAATGTACAACGACAAAACCTAACACAACATCAGCACATCACCTCCCGAGAGAAAACCATGGGATGCGCCCCTTGATGGTGTGAACTTCTGGAGATGGGGATTTCCGAGCGGGTGCAGCGGCAATACCCTCCGAAGGAAAGGCCTCAGCCCGAAGGGCTGAGGCCCAAAACCCGCTTACACCCCTTCGGGGTGATCCCCCTCTCAGGATTCACACCCTTTCAAGGTGCGCATCCCATTGGGTTTTCTCTAGGTGTGTTGCTTTAGATACTCTTTGTTAATGAAAACTGCTTATTCGTAAGTTAGGTATGTTATTTTAACATTACTATGACAGTGAAATTAACACTTCTGATTTGTTAGAATGATGAGTTTTGTAAGATATTGTTGTGTTAACTGACGATGATGTGTTATAGAAACGTGAGTCTAGGTTAAGTTTTTTGTTGAGTAATGTTAGGTTTGCCCAAGAATTTTGCTAATGTCTACGTTTATACATAGGTTAAATGATGTTATTTATACTCGAGACGAGTGACACTTTGATGAAGATAGTGTCAATTCATATTTCAAGATGCTGGTATCTTTGATAGATTGGTCACTTTGTTAAGGGATTTGTTAGATAATAATGTCTTTACCTGTTATGATATGCGGGAAAGTGGGAACATATCGAGTAATGTATGACCTGTTAGCTACTTTACCTTTGATAAGTGGAATTTTCAGGATGTTAATGGATTATTCATACGCAAGGTATGGTAGGTTTGCATTTGTACATTATATTCTTTAGTTCAGGTTATGATATGTTATCTTTGTTGCTAAAACTTTGTTGCGTAAGCACATATTCGTGTAGGTCAGTATATAAAGAACTTATTTTTATGTTACGTTTATCCAAAATTGATACTTGAAATATGACTTAAATCAATAGTTCAATAGATCATAGGCGGATGGGTGGGGTAGTGTTGTAGGGTTTTGATTTACTGATTTACTGATTTACTGTTTTAAAATCAGTAAATTATTACGTTTTACAAAGAACTTATTTTTTATGTTATGTCAGGACAAAATTTCTTTTATGTTATGTTTGGTTAACACTTTGTTATGTTTGCAATTATTCGTTGGGGATTATATTTAGACGAGGTTATGATGAATTTTTTTTAAATATTATGTTAGCGTAAAATTTGGTACAAGTTAGCATTATATCTATTGGTTTGCATGATGATTAGACAGGATATGCTAATTTTTTTTTAAATATTACGATGTTAACGTAAAATTAACATTGATATGTTAGAAATACAGTTTGAAAAGGTGGGAATAGGTTGCCCTGTACAAAGTGTTAGGCACTTTCACTGTTATGCTATGCGTAAAGTTTGTTACCGCAGGTTTTTCATACGTATGGTGTGTTAGGTTTGTCGTTGCAGTACGTTATATTCTTAGTTCAGGTTATGCTATGTTAGCTTTATTAATTTAAAAACTTATGTTAGCATATATTCATTGATTAGTATATAAAGAACTCTTTTTTGTGTTATATTTAGCCGAAATGATACTCGAAATATGACATGAATATATATATATATATATATATATATATATATATATATATATATATTATATATATATATATATATATATATATATATATATATATATATATATATATATATCAATAGATCAAAAGGTCATGGTGGGAGGGTGGGGAGGGGTTATGGTTTAATACTGATTTACTGTTTTTAAAATCAGTAAACTATTACAATTTACTATGATATTTTATTCAAAGAACTTTATTTTTATGTTATGTTTGGATAAACTTTGTTATGTTTACAGTTATTCGATGATCTGTATGATAATTAGACAAGGTTAGGATAAATTTCTTGTTAAATATTACTGTGTCAATGAAATTAACTTTAATATGTTAGAGATATGCTAAAAGTATGAATAGGTTACGTTTGTATGCAATAGTTAGTTACTTTACTGATATTAAGTGTGGAACTTTGTTAATGTTAACAGTTTATTAGAGCGTAAGTTGTGTTATGTTTTGTCGTTGTACATTATTTTCTTAGTTCATATGGATGTTAGCAGTTTACTAATGTGAAAACATTGTCATGTTAGCATAACGAGGTTACGTCACCATCTTACACCCCTCCAAATTTTAGCCCGATACGATAACTCTAACCATTGTAGATATATATCGGAGTCATAGGTTGAGCCGGAGTCGGAGCCTAAAAATCATTTCTTAATAATAATAATAATAATAATAATAATAATAATAATAATAATAATAATAATAATAATAATAATAATAATAATAATAATAATAATAATAATAATAATAATAATAATAATAATAATAATAATAATAATAATAATAATAATAATAATAATAATAATAATAATAATAAAACTTCAGAGGCTGAACCAGAGTCGTTCGCGCTGGCTGAAGCGGAGTCGAAAGGCTGGCTTGCGTTCGGTGGTGGAACCGGAGTCGGAGTCGGAGTCGGAGCCGGAGCCGAGCAGAGTCGGAGCGTAAACGATTCCTTCGACTCAGAATCGATTCCTTTCGGGAATCGATTCTTCGTATCCATAAATTTCAGCCTTCTACGATCACCAATTTTTAGTGCGTCTCTTACGGGGACGGGTACGTAATCTCGCACGACGAGAATACGTCATCATGCTCGAATGGGAACCTTTAAGACCTAATCTTCGCTCGCTCGGAAGCCGCAACAAGGGCGTAAGCGCAATATTTTGTGTTCGCTCTCGGGGGGAGGTATCCCCTATATACATCCTAGAGACTTGAAATTTCGCGTGTAACGAGCTTAACACATACATAGAACATATACCAAGTTTGAAAGCGATACCTCTTATACTTTTTGAGAATCGCTGCCCGCTCCTCATCTGCTACCAAACTACTTATATATATATATATATATATATATATATATATAAAATATATATATATATATATATATATATATATATATATATATATATATATATATATATATATATATATATATATATATATATATATATATATATATATATATATATATATATATATATATATATATTTAAAGTTGGTTGCTTTTTATATAAATTAAAAAATATCCCCATTTAATCAATCGCTATAAAAAGAGTTCATGGAAAGCGGGGTACGGGGTGGGGTCTTTGTCCCTCTTTCAACGGGTCACCCTACTATGTCCCCATTTTTATGCTTAAACATTCATGTTTGGTTAGATTTTATAAGCTATGTACTTGTTTTCGCTTTATACTTGATACCTTCGGTTTACGCGCCCCTCTGCTAATGCTTATTAGTTAGGGTTTAGCGACTTAAATTAGGTTAGGTTATGTTAAATTAAGCATTGTTAAGTTAGATTAGGTAAGATTATCTGACAGAAATGTTTTTTTTTATTTTATATAAATGTTATCATGTTCAATTTATTTAGAATCAAAAGTTATAAGTTTAACTACTCATAATCAAAATTGTTGTAAAGATATCACCTAACTTAATGGTATTTGTATGTGAAATTGATAAGAAATATTCTACATATATTGTTAACGTAGTTTGGAAAGGAATTAGA
>JABUQX010044927.1:0-2500 GCA_015478945.1 Trachelipus rathkii | reverse complement strand
AAATAGGGAAGGGATGAGATAGAGTGATGTTTTTTTCTTTTATGTATCGTTCTAAAAGATTGAGAGTAAGAGGTACCGGGACAGATGTGAATAAAGAAATTACATCGAAGCTATGAAGTGTGTGTGTATTTGGATTAATGTTTTTTGTTTTTATGATGAAGTCTTCAGAATTTTTTAGGTGTGTGTGTGATATGTTGTTTATTAGTGGTGATAGTTGTTTAGAAATCCATTGTGATAGTTTATAAGTTACAGAGTCTGTGTTAGAGATGATTGGACGTAGGGGTGTGTTTTGTTTATGTACCTTAGGTATACCGTAAAACTGTGATATTTTTGGTAATGTTGATTTTAATGATTCTTGTAATTGTGATTGTGAGAGAATTTTTTTAAGCTTACTGTTAAATTGGGCTTGTGAGTTGCCGATAGGGTTTTTTGTTAGTGGCGAATAGGTATTATTATCTGACAATAACTCACTGCATTTATTTATATAATCTGAACTATTAAGTATAACCATGTTATTGCCTTTATCCGAGCGAGTTACTATTATATGCTTATTTTTTGTGATTGATGACAGTGCTTTATAAAATAATAACGGGAACTTACGGTCATTTAATGTATTCTTGATGTTCGCAAGTAGAAAACCTTTGAGTAAATCCTTGTTGCACGTGATGTCTTTATCTGTATTTTTCCATCTTTCAAAGTTAAACATAAATTGGTTTATCGGATCCTCTTGTTCTAGGGCGAACGAGAGTCCGTAGCCTAAAAGGATACTTTCATATTTGTTTAGAATATAATTTGAGTTGTTAATTATTTTTTCTGGAGTTGAATTTTTCGTCCATGCACTGTCATCGAATATTTTTTCGAACTTTCTATTTAATAATGCTATTTTTTTGTCTATTATCAACTTTTTTCTATTATGTGCAAGGTTAAGTACTTCTGTGAATTGTTGAAGTGAATTTGGGTAACTTGCGTACCATTGTTGTTGTAAATTTTTAAATTTTTCGTGACACTTTTTGAAAGCTAGTTTTATTTCGACTTTTATCTGTCTAATCTTGTTGATAAGTATATGTTTGTAGATATCGGTAAAGGGTTCATTGTTGTTCTTCTTTAATTGTTTTGGTATCAAAGTTCTTGGAATTACTAGATTGTTGAGGCACTTTTTGATAAATCTTAACTGTTCCTTTTTTATATTTGCGTTCACCATTTGTTTACTATATATTAAATATTTTCTTCGTGTGTGAAAGTTTAAGTTATTTAAGTTGTTACCGGGCATATACATATTTATTTGTAAATATAGCTATGATCGCTATTAAATATATTTATTTATACAATTTGCCCTTTAGTTTATCAACACACGAGATAGTTTATATTTTTATTGAAAATTACACATATTAAAACCAATATAAAACATAATTAATAATACGAGCTTTCGTTCCCGATTTGTTAATGGAACCTTCTTCAAGTAAAGTATGATCTCTTTGTCGAGTCTGAGAATTCTTTGATGTTAATTTTCCAGAAATTTAATTTTGGTTGGTTATTTCTTTGTTCAGTTTTTTATAGCATAAAGGCAATAACATGGTTATAAACAAGGATTTACTCAAAGGTTTTCTACTTGCGATACATCAAGAATACATTAAATGACCGTAAGTTCCCGTTATTATTTTATAAAGCACTGTCATCAATCACAAAAAATAAGCATATAATAGTAACTCGCTCGGATAAAGGCAATAACATGGTTATACTTAATAGTTCAGATTATATAAATAAATGCAGTGAGTTATTGTCAGATAATAATACCTATTCGCCACTAACAAAAAACCCTATCGGCAACTCACAAGCCCAATTTAACAGTAAGCTTAAAAAAATTCTCTCACAATCACAATTACAAGAATCATTAAAATCAACATTACCAAAAATATCACAGTTTTACGGTATACCTAAGGTACATAAACAAAACACACCCCTACGTCCAATCATCTCTAACACAGACTCTGTAACTTATAAACTATCACAATGGATTTCTAAACAACTATCACCACTAATAAACAACATATCACACACACACCTAAAAAATTCTGAAGACTTCATCATAAAAACAAAAAACATTAATCCAAATACACACACACTTCATAGCTTCGATGTAATTTCTTTATTCACATCTGTCCCGGTACCTCTTACTCTCAATCTTTTAGAACGATACATAAAGGAAAAAAACATCACTCTATCTCATCCCTTCCCTATTTTAAAAAAATTGATACATTTAACTCTAGAACATAACTTCTTCCATTTTAACTCTAAATATTACAAACAAAACTCAGGGTTAAGTATGGGTTCACCTCTCTCACCTACACTCGCCAATATTTTCATGGAACTTTTTGAACTATATTACATATTCCCTCTTCCTACTTTCAATAACATCATCTGGTATAGGTATGTTGATGACATTTTTACTGCAATCCCACAAAATAGTAACCCCCACAACATCTTAAATAGTATCAACAAC
>JABUQX010044926.1:0-30512 GCA_015478945.1 Trachelipus rathkii | reverse complement strand
AAATTTAATTGTTTATTAGCGACTATTCGTGGGTTAAGAATCCTTCTCCCATTTTCAAGACTTGAAATATAATATAAATTTTAACGAACAAATATTATATTAAATTAATTAAAGTAACGTTAAATAAATTGAAATAAATAACATATATGATAAATAATGATTACAATAAGATTGTGGTTATAGAGTTCATGATCTTTAAACAAAAAAATCTCACTTCAGTGTTAAGATCTGTTAAACTTATTTTTCATTTAAGGTTCGGTTGTTGAGATGCCAAAATACAAGGTCTAACAATGAAATCGGGTTCCTCAGTTTTGGGACAATATTCCAAATTTGTATCTGGTATATCGGTTCTTTTTCCCTGAAGAAAGAGCATTAAAGCTCAGCAGGGAAGGATGATGTAATGGGTCTAAGAGCTCTAAAATGATATACTTTGGTTTCAGCAAATACGTATGGAGCTTCGTATTGATTCCTTTAGTTGGAATTCGCAGTTCACCCATTGTAATGATATATTATGATGACGCATAAAGGTAAAGGGAGTTATCTTTATAATAATTTAAAATATTTCCCCAATTTTGTTTTCCCTAAACTTAAATCTAAATTTAACTGTGGAAGTGGTTTAAACCACGTCAATTTTAAGTCAAATTTCGTAAATTAATTACCCCAATAAGCAACCTCATATTCACAATCTTAGAATGTTATTTTGTTTATTTGACTTTATTTTAGGCATTAATTTTGTGTGGAAAGCTAAGTCAATTAAGATCCTCGGAGAAAAACCAAACTTCAGATTTTGATTTTTTTCAGCAAAGCTAGAAGTCGTAAAAATAACATAAGATGAAGTTTTATGTCCCCTGTCAAAATTACCTTTAAGTTGATTTTAAAATATCAGGATATGAAAGAATAAAGTTTTGTCGTCAATCCAGATAAAGATATATAGTCGAGATGGTGATTGTTTGGAATTTTAAGTTGCGTAATAGAGAGTTTATGGAGGTATCAGTTCGAGGGCATAGGAGTATAACTAATAGTACCCTTATATAGAGGTAACTTGTAGGTACTATTAAAAGAATTAGTTTATGAAGAGATGTAGAGAAGATATTATGTGGTATTTTAGTCGAAATCATGCGTAGAGGTTGATGAAGAACTGATTTAAAGACAAGGGTGTTTAGTAAATGGAAAAATGTGTGGGATCAAATCATACATTTGAAAAACAAATGGTGGGGAAAGAGGATGAGAAGAAATTGTATTTTAAGTTATACGGATAAATAGGAAAGTCTATGGTCAGGTGTTAGTCATATATGATTTGATGGTAGTCGTGAATGGAATCAACGTATGCATGACATAGTGATGCGTGGGTGTAAAAAAAATATGTCCGAAAGTTTATTGGTTAAAATAATGAGCAGAGGAAGCGCGAGGGGTGTGGTTTGTAACTATCTTGGTTATTCTAATTGTATTTGGATGGGTAATGAAAGAATTAGGGGTGGGCTGGCAGGGGACTGTGTTAGAATGATGGAGAATGGAAGAGATGGGAGGGCCTGACTATAATATGCGGATGATTTGTTTTGTGAACGAATCTGAAAGAAGCTTAGAAGGATTAGTACGAGGATTTGGGAATGGTGTGTAAAAGAGGGGTTTGAAAAGTAAACGTAGATAAGTGAAGTTATGGTTGTGAGTGAGGAAGCTCTCGGTGTAGCGATGTTTAGATGTGAGCAGACTTGGAAAAAATGTCTGCAGTTTAAATATTTGATATTAAATTTGGCTGAAAAGGGAATGGATGATGCAGAGTGTAGGAGAAGATGTGATGACAAGGAAGGTGGCTTGGGCAATGTACATTGGTGGGTTGTAAAGGAACTAAGTCGCAGTGCGCTAGGGCCTTAACATGAGGATATGTTGTTTATCTGTGTTAATGTATAGTAGTGAGACTATTGGTCTGGAATAAGAGGTATTGACTCTAAACGTACAATGTGTTCAATGGACAATCTTAGGCATGTAGTTTTAGGTGTGTGAGATATAAGACTCATAATTGGAGAATGAAGCGTATTAGAGAGTTGTTTGGGTTGAAAAAATGAGAAAATGAGAGAATAAATTAAATACGTTGAGATGGTTTGTTCATGTGGAAGATTTAAATAGTCCGGTAGTAAACCGATGTTATAGATGGTGAGCTGTGAGCACCGCTGGGAGACCCGAAGAAAATGATTTCAGTAAAAATGTGAAGAATGTAAGTGGGAAGAGGAAGAAAAAGCGATATAGGGATTAAATGCAGGTTGTTGATGTTTTGTATCAACTGGACAAGGATCCACTAAATCAAGATATAGAGGTCCCGTCGGTTCCGTGAAGTTCTAGGGTGGATTTCTGACTGAGACGAGTTCTCCCTAGAGCATAAAGGAGGTGGTAAGGCTGATCGTTCTTTCGTACTTGCTAATATTTCTTCTACTATTTCTCTTGTTTCTGGCTGCATGTTTCCACGCACCTTACCGCCCAACTCTTTGGTAGAAAAGTGCCGCGTGATGAATACATACTATATATATAATTTATAGTTATATATATATATCACATATATATATAATATTAATATCTATATATATCCTCATATATTCCTATATATAACTCTACCAATCGGATCTATTACTTACTTGTACTTGTTACTTGTACTTGTACTTGTACCTGAACAAATTCTAGAGTACTTTACCTTGTACTCTGTTATTGACACAATTTAGAGTACTTGTACTGACCAAAATCGTACTTGAACCCAGCCTGATATATATATTATATTATATATATATATATATATATAATATATATATTATATATTATATTATATATATATATATATATATATTATATATTATATATATAAATATATTATAATTAATATATATTTTTAAATACATCTGTGTTGTGTGTAAATTTGTTTAGACATTCTAGACATGGTATTTGGTTTTATATATATTAATTATATATATTAATATTATACTATATATATATATAAATAAATATATATTATATTTATATATATATATATATATATATATATTATAACTATATATATATAATAGTATATAATATATTATATATATATATAATATTAATAATTATTTATATATATATACTTATCATATATATATATATACGTGTGTTGTATTCTGTGTGGTGCTGTTGATTTGAGAACATATTGTTGATTAGTAGAAATAATAAAATAAAATTACAATTCATTTTCTACCTAAGCTAACGTGAAGCCTCAAACGAAAATAATAAATATAATCCTTAATTTAATATGAGTAACATCAATTGCAAAATCGAAAACGGCTTAACTTATGTTTTATTTGTGTTTTTGGTGCTCAGCAATAAAATATGAAGATTTATCAATATTTGTCTAAACAGCTTTTAGAACTTTAATTTAATTTTTCTTTTTTTTATTTAGTATTAAGTATATTGAACTCATCGGAAATCGTCTTCCCTGCTGAAAGTTTAAGTTTTGTTTTTTTTCAAATTAAGTTCAGATGTTTTGAAAAAGATAAAGGAATCTTGTTTTAAGTCATTGAAACGTTGGTTTCTTTGACTTTTTAATGGAACTGAGGTCGTAGTATTTACAGGCATAATAATGGTAATTTAGATATATAACTTTCTTTTAAAATTATATACATAAGATAATATATTTCAGAGGCAAATATCAATTTCCAAATTATGTAAATACTAATTCTAAATTTAGTTTGAGGAAAAAAGGAAAATATCCATTTCTTACTCACTATTACTGCAATGGAAAGTTCTTGCCCCGACCTATGTGCATTCAACGAATATTTAAGGTAACCCAACCTTACAGTCTCTCACACACTTTAATAATATTTGAACTAAAACAGAAAAGAATAATTAATAATTAATGATTAATAATAATAATAATAATAATAATAATATAAATAATTTAAAAATAGATGGTAATACTCTAGCAGTTGTAATAATAGAAGTAAACCAATCACAGAATACATAATAATAATAATATATAATAATACAAACAAAAAATAATACATTATATTATTATTATTATAATTATTATATTATTATTATTTTATTATTATTAATTATTATTATTATTATATTATTATTATCATATATTATTATCACTTTGAAAGTGTATAGTTAATTACCCAGGGCAAATCTAATCATTGGTATAGGGAACAAATGAGGAAACACATAATTCCATTGCAGTATAGTGATGACGAATTGGAATATTTTAAATAATGTAGAAATAGACTGGTGAATACTCGTATCAGTTGTTAATAATTTGGCCTCTGGAATATTATTATCATGTATAATAATGTTAAGAAGATAATTCTAAATTACCATATTATGCCTGTAATACTAAGAGCTCTTATACATTTAATCATGGAAAATAATTTGTAATCATGATAGATACATTATTCAAAATAAATACATCCTCTTAATCCGATATATCCCTTTTTCATTCAATAAACACACAAATGCAACGACCATATCGATCTCGATTCTGATCCTGAAAAATTAAATTTAAGATTGTCAACGTCAAGAACCCTTCGATGTCATATACTTTAAACTAAAAATAAAAAAAATGTTAGAAAATAAAATAAAAGTTCTTACCTTTACATCCATCTTACGTTGATCAATTTCATATTGAAGGGAAATTCCAAAAACACAATTAAAACAATAATCGTGGCCTCATTTCCAATAGATTTTACTCATATTAATTAAGGAATTATATTTTTATTTTTGTCTTGAGCTTTCACGTTTGAAGCTATTACGAAAGGAGATGTTAATTTATTTATATTCTTTACTCTCTAATTATATTGTTACATCACAGAACACCAAATACACACACGATGATATATATATATATATATATAATAATATATATATATATATAATATATATATTATATATACTATATATATATATATAGTATATATACTATATTCATACTATATAATATATATATAATATCATAATATATATTTATTTATATCATATATATATATATATATAACTATAATAATATATATAGTATATATATATAATATTATAATATATATATACTAATTATATATAAATATATAATATTATATACATATATAACTACTCTAATATATATATATATATACTATATATATATATATTATACTATATATATAATCATATCTATATATATAATTACTAATATATATATATATATATATATATATACTATATATTATATATATATATATAAATAATATATATATATATTATACTAATTATATAAACTATAATATATATATTATTATATATTATATATAAATATATATCATATAAATAATATATATATATATATAATATATACATATATATATATAATATATATATAATATATAATATAAATAATTATATATATATATAATATAAATATATAAAAATATATATATACTTATACTATTATAAATATATAATAAATTATATATATAATATATACTATATATTATATATATATATGTATATTTAATATATATATATATATTATATTATATAATATTTAATATATATTTATATTATAATAAATATATATAATTATAATATGCTGGCTCAAGTATTTTCAGTACAAACTCGTATGTTAACACAATCAAGCTACAATACTCTAGAATAGTTCACGTAAAGTAGCATTATCAAGTCCAATACAAGGTACAATACATGAAACATGCATATATATAAATATATTTATTATATAATATAATATTATAATATAATATTAATATATATATATATATTTTATATATGTCATAATCACCACCTTTCTCTCCCGAACAAAAAACCGAATTACCGGCACGAAACACACGTGCCCGTAAAATGCACCAGAAACAGAACTTAATAGTTAGAGAATTATTACAGCAATCGAAAAGGGTAAATCAGCCTTACCACCCTTATGGCTTTTGTAGAATGTCTCATCAAGATCCACTTAGAACTCTTACCACCCCAGATTTCCCCCACTACCCCCCCGGACCCCTCCCAAACAACTAAATTTTAAGTAACATTCACTCCATGGCCCATAACTTAAATCTGCACTCGTGGGCTCTATTCACCCAATCATCCCTCTAAAACATGTCACGCATGTAATATTACCCACAGGAAACACATGTACCACACTCCATCTCCACAAACCTCTCAAACACACTTCCTCATCAATTTTATTACGCGTTTTACTTTCTCCACACATATACTCTCTGAACCCTTCTCTTACATATACAACTTAACTTTAATTTAACCCTATCTATCAAAATTTCCCTTTTGGACTCAATCAACTTTCTTCGCGTTCTCCGCGATCTCCACACCTCAAACTCTTTAGTAAATCTAAGCACCAGGGTAAATATAATAAACATGAAATATCATTAAATACCTATTCCAAAACCGACACAAACAATTACCCTCCACATAAACGTACTTTATCTTTTAATTTATCATCTTCATATCATTCACACAACAGCGTCATCACTACAACTCACGTCCAATTATCTCCCCAATTTTATCAATCTTCTCAAACTAATCACAGCCTACGACTCGATCCTACTCCAACGTACTACAACCTCCCTCTCTTACTTAATCGCTCTCCATCACTTACCCTACAGTCTAATCCACAAGAACACCTTGTCTCAACTCACTCAAAGTAACATCCTCATGTAAGGCCTACGCACTGACTTAGTTCCTTACACCCACAACTGTACATTCTTACCTATACACAAAACGTAATTCATAATTCACATCTTTTTTACCTACTAAACTCACACCTTCCCCTGCTGTTCCAATTCAAATAACCAATTTGCCAACCTTCACTCCCAACATTTCACTACTAATATTTCACTCAGACACTTTTCCAGTGTCACCTTCTTAATAGCTTCACACCGAGACTGTCCTCACTCAACATACCTTACTCTTATCTACGTTTACTTTAAACCCCTTTTACACACCTTACCACATCTCTCTATAATCCTCTACCGAACTCTCTCTAACAATTCCGGCTCACCCCAAACAAACCCAAACAACAAAAGAATCAATAATAGGTAGGACCCTCCACCTCTTCCATTCCTCTCTACACATCAAATAACATGATACACAATATAACAATAAATACAATGAATAAAACCAAGAAAGACAAAACACCCCTGCCCTTCTTAATGTTAACAATCAACTTTCCAACATTTTCTACAGCACTTTCATGATACTTGTTTCAATAAAAGAAAAGATTACCAACAAACTACTCATATATATAACCTCTGACATAGAGCTCCTATAATTCCTATCCCAAACACTAATATACAATCCTTATTTCTACTTCTATTATTTCTACTATTCTCGGACATAACTCAAGAGACTCAAATTCTTCCAATACTAAAACATTTTCTATCACGATCATTTCAATCACTTACCCCTAATTCTAATCCAATATCCACATCCCTCAATAGATACATATATTAAACTGCTTTAACCCGTATTACTTCCTTTTAATATAAATTTATTAGACTCTCCTCATCGACTTACCCTCATGAGACACTCTATTATCACCCATGACTTCCAATCAACCCCATAGCAGAGTTCAGTTAGACTGTGTGGTATTTATACAAGCAAATATCTTCATATCAAATCCTAAAATCAAGTTAGTCAAATTCACAAATTTAAGCATCAAAAACTTATTAAGGTGAAGATCATACATTAACAATGATATTAATAGTATCGCTGTTTTTGTCAGATAAAATTTGTCCGTGCATTTTTACTGGTTCTGTTACCAAAGAAAATCTTACAATTTGTTTTTCTGATTTTGATAAAAATATAATTTATAGGTCCATAAATTTAAAATGTATAAATTTAATAGGATATTAAATAAAAATTACAATAAAGTAAAGTTAGCAGCCAAAAACAGAATAGTACTGTGCCTTTGAGCACTTGCTACTGCAATACTATAGAGAAGAGAGAACACCACAAATAATAATAATAAAGAAGGAAAAACAAAACGATCGAGCCAAAATATAATACATGTATGAAACATCAAGGGGACGAGAAAAATACAAGAAAAACTAGACAACTCTAAAGAATAAAAATACAATACAATCCAACACCGTGAAAGTGGCAACAAAACAATCGCACAACCAGGAATGAAATCAAGTAAACCAAAAACATATTGTACTTTAGATTTATACTTAAAGAAATATAAAGCCGAATATTAAAAAAACATAGAAACTTTATATTGACAGGATAGTCGACAAGAGAATAGTAAAAAAAAAAGACGACTTACAAATTAATACGCAATACATCATATGTATTAATAACGAGGGATAATTACAATAAATATATATAATTAATACTATATATATAATATTATATAATATTATATATATATATATAATAATATGATAATATAAAGATGTTTGTGCAATAAACGCAACAATTATTTGTATATTTTTTCAAGATACGTCTCAAGTGGGTTTGAACCCTTACCCATTGAGATTGGTACTCCAGAATGTTACCTCGAGACCCACGGATTGGCTAAAAGTCGTAGGAAAAACCCATCATTTTACCTGCGTGGCAAGCTGAGAGTCTTTCCCGAAGGGAGGAGCGGAATGCAGTGTCTTGACACCCTAACCTCCGGACGGGCCTCCCCGCCAGACACTCGGGTCAGGGAGGCAACACTGGGAACTCTTTTTTAACGGACATTATTTAGATTATTCAAAGAGTAAGATGTCTTGTGCAATAATATCGCAATTTCATAATTATTTGGTCGATATTTTCAAAATCAGTTCCTAATGCGTTTGAACCCTTACCCTTCTGAGATGGTACTCCAGAGTGTTAGCCTCTGAGGTCACGATTAGGCTAAAAGATTAAGAGACCCATTCATTTTACTCTGGAAAAGCTTAGCTTTGCCCAAGAGGAGCTGAAGTTCGTTGTCTTTGACAACCTAAGCCTCCTGACGGGCCTCCCGCCAACACTCGGGTCAGAGCTAACAACTGGGTAATTTTTAACCGGAAATTATTAGATATTCAAAGATATTGTTTGTGCAATAAACGCAAGAATTATTTGTATATTTCAAATGGTCCGAAGTGGGTTTGAACCCGCCCTTACCCTTAAGATGGTACTCCAGAGTGTTACCTCGAGACCACGATTGCTAAAAGCGAGAACCATCATTTTACCTCCTGAAAGCTTAAAACTTCCACAAGAGAGCGAAGCGTGTCTTGGCAGCTAACCCTCCGAATATCTCAATTAATGTCCTGTTAAAAACATTACCCCAGTGTTTGCCCTGAAATCCGATGTGTGGCGGGAGGCCGTCGGAGGTTACGGCTATCCAAGACACGCCTTTCGCTTTCAGACGGTAAAAATGATGGGTTTCCTTTTAGCCAATCGTGCTCTCGAGGTAACACTCGGGAGTACCATCTCAAGGGTAAGGGTTTCAAACCCACTTAGAACCATTTGAAATATATATAATATCATATATTAATATAATAATATATATATTATATATATTAGTATATATAGTACTATATATATGAATATATATAAATTATATATATTAGTATATATATATATATATATATATATACTAACAATCCGGTGAGCTATATAGAACTTTAACCTTAAGTAAACCATGTGTCCTCAAACATAATCTTCAGTACTGGTAATGTTCGAATCCGGGAATAATTTTCTTATAGCACAAATAAAATTAAAAAAGAATTTCCTATAAAAAGAACTTACTTTTTTTATTCCTTGCTTTTAAATTTATCCATTTATTTTCCAATTTCATTTTAATTATAATTTTTTAGTTTATTTCAACGTAAAGATTTAGTTATTTAGTGTCCACGCAATAAGGTTTAACTGTTAATATATATAACTCTCTATTTGAATCGTCAGTAGTTAAATAATATTCAGTATATAATAATATAATTATATAAATAGATTATATAAATATGTATTATATATATACATATATAGTACTATATAATAATATATTATATCTATATATATATATTATATATAATGTTATATATATATTATACTATAATATATATATATAGCTATAATATATAAATATATATTATATAGTATATATATTATATATATATATATATTATTAATAGTTCAATATTGAATATGTTATTATATATATACTATGTATACCGTAATCTAGATACCTTTTCATTAGATTGTCACCATTACCTCCCTAAAATACATAATACTCGTGACACTACAGATACTTTCATATTTAAGTATTACTATATTATATACTTTATAATAATATATATATATATATAGTGTTGTATAATATAACACTATATATATTATAGTCAGACACATTTTTTTAATTGCTCACAGTACTGTACGCTAGTAGTAACCTCGTTAGTCACTACAGTTTAATAACAATATGTATAGATATTTGGAGATCAGCCTGAAAACATTAGAGGATTGGATTTAACTTCTTTTTTTTTTTTGAAGTAAAATTTTTTTTTTTTTAACTAAAGGAATCCCTAGGGTCATACCGCAATATTTTGCCGCGGAGAGTCGCGAACATTTAGAGTCTCGTTCGGCCTTCCTTCACGGTGGACGGACGGGGAGGCACTAAATCCCACCTCTCCGCGGGTGGTTTGCTCCAGGGACCCCTCGCCACAGCTCACTTTTTGGTAGCTTCTGGGCATCTGTACGCGAGAGAGGTATCCAATCCTGACCATCCCCTCGGGGTATGAAACGGTCCCCCCCTCTGATCCCCCGTCGGCTCTATGAGACCGCACTACACTTAATTGGAATAATTAATTTTGTTTTATTATAGACATATCAGAAAGACAGAGCAATTTTAATAGGTTTTTATTGTAGGGGTCGCTGCTCTCTGAAATAGCGCGACGGGAAGGGACAGAGTAGCGAGGCGTGGATAGAGGAGCGGGGACTTTCGATACCCCTCTCGGGGGAAGGCGGCGTGTCGTGCTCGGGGAACCCCCGACGAACCAAAGACCAAAGAGGTGATTCCGGGAGACACATCCCCGGGACAAGTGAGGGATTTAGAGCTTGATTATGCAACCCCGCGTCGTCATTCACCGGTTGGAGGGCCGAGAGACCCGACATATCTTTTCCATCTTTGCGGTTTACCCTAGAGTAGGTGTTTCTCAACCTTTTAAGCTTCGCGACCCCCCGAAAGCCAAACGCATAAAGTTAGTAACCTCTCGACCCAATATACCCCATATATATATATATATATATTATATATATATAGTATATATATATATATATTATAATATATATTATAGTATATCATAATATATATATATATAAAATATATATATATATATATTATATATATATATATTATATATATAATTCTTAATAAAAGATGCTTTCTCGATGCATATAAGTACTATTAATTTTATTTAAGTATTATAACTTTTTATAAATAACAACTGTGCAACATTTGATTATAAATATTTTTTTTGTGACCCACCGCGACCCACCGCATATCCCCGCTGGCGGCCCCCCTTGGGGGTCGCGACCCCGGTTGAGAAACAATGCCCTAGGTATTCCTTTTAGGTTAAAAAAAAAAATTTTAAACTTTCAAAAAAACCAAAAAAAAAAATTAAAAAAAAAAAGAAAAATTTTAAAAATTTTCCATTCCTTTAGAATTTTCGGCTGCATTCCAAATATATATTTGTTACTGTTAGGACCTGCCGTTCTCTATTTACATACTGTGAGCATTAAAAAAAAAACTCTGACCCATATATATATATATATATATCTATCATATATATATATATATATATATATAATATATATATTTATATATAATATATATATATATATATAATATATATATATATATAATATATATTATAATATATATATTTATATATATAGTATATATATATTATTTATATATATATATTAATATATTATATATATATGATATATATATATATTTATTATATAAGATATAATATATATAATATTACTATATAATATAATATATTATAATATATAATTTAAATTATATTTATATATATTATATTTCTTTATATTTTATATATATATATATATATATATATATATTTATATATATATATCATATATATATAGTATATATATATATAATTATATATTATATATATATACTATATTTAAATATATATATATATAGTAGATATATATTATTAATATAAATATGACAACACTTATTGTGAACACAAATTAATATAAAGTATATTTCAGAAATAAACAAAGCTCAAAAAATAAATATAAAAAGAGTAAGTCCTACTTGTTTTATAGCAAAATAACTTTTTTTGTTAATTTATGTGTCTCTTACCCTAATATAAATATTTAATTAAGCCAACCTTTTTCCAAGATTACTTAAAATTATTTTATATAGAGGGGACCATGGTTTCAGTAGTAGTATTTCTTAAGGTATTCATTATTATATATAATTATATTTATTAATTTTATTTATTTTTAGTATATTATTTATTTTGATTTTATTTTTTAATAAGTAATTTTTAGATTTTAAATATTATATTTTATTATAAATTAGTTAAAATTTTATTTAAATATAAAAAAATTATATATTAAAAACCAGGTGGATATATACTATTACTCATATATAAGGCTATCCTGTGATGAAGAAAAGAATTAACAAGTTGTATATAAGTTTTTTTTTATATATATATTATCATTTGTAGTAACGTAATTTAATGAATATACTGAATTATATTTAAAGAATGAAAAATATATATTAATTCAGCTCTAGCACCGGTATTATTCTTTTTATATTTATAATATACTTATATATAATATATATTATATACTTATATATATTATATTATTAGTATTTATATATTATATTATGATTACCAGAATATAATTAAAATATAATACCTATATATAATTTATATATATAGTATATATTTAAATAAATATATATTAATACGCAATTTTTATATTTTACTATTATATTATATTTTATTCTTGAAACTAAAAACTTAAGTATATATATATGTTTAACTCATGGTGAATTTGAAAATATTATTCTGTATTAACCTATATATATATATATATATATATAATTATTATTAGTATGTTGGTAAATAAATTTATTCTGGTAATATATATACTATATGATAGTTTATCATAAAAATATAAGCTAATATATATAATATAAATTACAACGATCTCACAACTCAATATTATCTTTACTTATTATAGTATGTAACTATTGAATTTCAATTATCTTAATGTATATTATACATTATGAATAGATGAATTCTTATATAACATCAAGTCATTATTGAAACTTCTATATATTAGCATAAGATAATAAAAAAGTGATGCTCATAAGTCAACATTTAATAACTCAAAATTGAGTCATATAATAAAACTCAACATAGTTTATTTATATTTATTACTTAAAATAGTTAGAAATATATATATATAATATTATAAGTTATTATTTTATGGCATTCATCACTATTAATATATTTATATTTATTAATTATATATACTATTAATATATATATATAATAAATAATATCATAATTATATATACTATAAATTATATATAATAATTATCTACTTACTTTATATTTTAAATTTACTATTTATTAATATATTTATTTAATATTATATATATTAATATAATATATATATCATATATTTTATATCATATTCAGGTGAGCGGGCTCTTCATTTAAGGGCAAAGTTGAGGGCCCTATGGCACTATATATCACCACTCACTCACTAAGTTAATTCTTATAAAAAAACAATAATAAATAAATTTCTTTATAATTTATAAATAATAAATTTTTGTAAGTATCCTTATAAAGTTTAATTTTTTTTTTTATATCTTAAATAACAAAATATATTTTTTGCTATATTCTAAATTAATATTTCCTCTGAAATTAACACTTTCTCATATTTTTTAACGAGCACTTTACGGTCACATGAGCTCTAGTTATAGCTGCAGCGATATATTAGGCCTACTGTAAGTGTAAATATTTATTAATATAATAACTTAATTATACAAACAAATGTAATACGCACGCTCCACGTCTTTTGTGAAGCAGTGAGACTCTGCATTCATTCATGATTTATTGATAAAGCTTTAGTAGGCTACAGGGTGACTCAGGGCTCACACTTGGATATATAATTGCCTTAATTATTCTCAAATATAATTCACTTTATCTCATTTAAAACTCAAGAACATTATATGTATAAATGATTTAAAATATATTATTAATTATATATATATCCTATTATTATAATATATATTAAAATACTATATATAATATATTATCAATATATATACTTAATTTTAATTATGTATATATATTTAAATTATTAATATTAATATATAATATTTATATTAATTTTATCATATACACTTATAGTATATAAATCCTATACTCTATATACTATATTACGGTATAATACGCTATCATATATAATTATAGCTAAGAGTATAGATTATATATATAGATTATAGTATTAAGATTAAGAATAGATAGACACCGGTATCATATATAGATAAATAGAATAGTAAATATTAAACGACTACAGATAGATGATACTAGTGGATAATCCAGTTATAGATAATACATACTTTAGATAGGTAAGATATAGAATAGATTTCAGTGATACTATATAGTATAGATATGAATATAATGATGAATACGCAGACAAAATTATCTCATCATAGTATATATAAAGAATAGATATAGATATTTAATGTAATATTATAGTATATAGATATAGATAGATAAGAATATCATATAAACACTAAGATTACGATTAATAGGATTATAGATTATATAGCATAAGATATAGTAATACTATTAGTACATAAGTTAAGAAAGTAAAAACATTAAGATCATTATACATGATAGACTATAACACTGAATCTAACCGTGAAATAGTAAAGTGAATATTAGATTAGATAATTAATGATCAATATCCTGGTCATATGTAATATATGATAAGATATAGATAATTAGATATAGATAGATATGATGACGTGAATAGATAGATTAGATACATATTATAATACGCATTGATAAGACATTAGAAACTATTAATAAGCAAATAAAACGCTGGTAGCATATGGTAGTTAGAGCGTGCATTTAAGCCTATATATATGATTCTTAATATATAAATCTTATATATGGGCCCAATTTCGCTATGTACCTCACCGAATAGAGCTTTTTCTCAAATTTTATGTTATATAGTATTTTTATCATGTGAGTTGTTCAGTTCGTTGCTAAAGTTACTGTAAATTTTTATAATTTTCATTTTAATTGATGTTTACTTTAAATTTTTCAAAATCCTCTAGTCTTGACATGAAAAATGTTCTATATATTAGATATATATATTATTAATACTAGTAATACTGAGTTTTTAATAGTTGATTATTATTAGCTGTTGAATATGACCCCTTTATGAGTATTTAAAAGAAATAGATGGTAATTTAATATTATTTCTCGCTATTATTATGGAAAATATTTAGAATAAAGAGAGGATAGTTGATGCCCTAGTATTTTAGAATTAGATAGATTAATGGAGTTAATGTAATTGCATGGATTTTATCATGAATCGTTATGATTATAAGATATTAGATAACAGTTAGTGTTAGACCTAGATACATCAGATCCCCAAATTAGACCTTAGTATTCAGAATGAAGTAATAGAATAACTATGCACCTATATTTGGTGAACCACTAGTTGTATGATAATCAATTATATAAAATAGAATATTGGTTATAATTATTTATAATATATACAATATAATATTACACACATATATACTTAAAGTAGATCTATCTGACTCAAATAAAACGCTCGCGTAAAGAAAAGAATAATCAAAGGTAAAGATATTATAAAACGCGAAGAAAAAGAGTGAATGAAAAGTAAAAGAAAGAAAAATGTAATTTAAAATTCTTAAAGATGTCGAGATATTTATCTGTTGTCTATTTCTGAAAAGAGGCAAGGGTGTTGAGATAGTTCACCTCTGTTTTTAGAAAGCAGTCTATGATATCTTATGACAAAAAGGGTGGTGGTAGTATGTGAATTGAAAACTTTTGCACATACTCTATGTAATATAATTGCACTGGAGGAAATAAGTTAACTCAAGTTTTTGTGTAATACTTAGATGTCTTTTGATACAAAAGGAGGGAAGAAAGATTTTATGAATATTTTCTAAGGATTTAATTTTTACTATAGTTATCTCATACTTATATATATTATATATATATATATATCTCTGGTTATATATAATGATTATTATTATTTGTTTTATTTATTTTATTTATGTTTTATTTTTATTTTTTATATTAATTTTTTATTTTTTTTAAAGGGAAACGGATGTCCGATATTTTGGAACTATCAATATTATATTTATCACAGGAGGTACATATCTATGAGGACTATAAATTAATAATATGTGAGTTTAATGTTAACTCACTATAAATATAAAATAGATTGAGAAAACTTAAGTAGATTAAATATATATTCACCTTATATAATATAGCTAATTATATACCACCTTTAAAACTATAGTAATGAAAAAAAAATTAGATAAGTTAAGTCTTAGGTAACTACGTATTACATAATTTTTATTAGAGGCTGTAAGAAACTTAACAGAAATAATGGAAAATTGAAGAGAAAGTTAAGAGTAGGAGAAGTTCAAGTATGTGGGAATAAACATTGAACAGAAACACAACACGTTAACAAATCTATCATGAGGCTACGGTCAGAGCAGATGCGTACTTAGATGAATAATTTTTTATTTATTTATTTATTAATTTTTAAAACTGTAAACATTTGACAGGTACTAAAAGGAACTAATCCGAACATATTGAAAGGAATTTGACTTTTCTTGCAAATTCTATTTATTGATAAAAATATATTTTCTTCGATTCCTTTGAAATTCCCCAAAACTTTTTTTAATTGGTATTGATAATAATTTAGTCATACCTACTCAACCCTGTACTATAATAGACGGAGAGATTTAAAAATCTTAAATTTCTAATCCTATCCAGATTGCTAAGCGTATAGTTTATGACAAAAGCGCTTTCCCACTTGTAGTTTTGCCCTATCTCTAACCCTTTGATGTTTTGATTTAGTGTGGGAATTAAAAGCTTTTAAGTGGTGGGTAAAAGTGCTTATTTTCCTATCCCTTCCATTCTATAAGCGCTTTTGTCCATTCGTGTTTTTTTTTTTTTTTTTTTTTTTTTTTTTTTTTTTTTTTTTACAATTCATTTATAACCTCTGTCCATATCCCTATCCATTTAGTATTCCCCTCACTAACTCTTTAATTTGGATAACCTACAGGCAATATCTGATATAGAGATACTTGAAGGTTGACCCTTAACCTCTTTTCCTCTATCTATATCATACTCTATGAACAGAGAATAATAGTTGTTTTAAACCCAAACCTAACTCAGTTCTTATTTCAACTGAACCCATCTCCAACACTTATCATCTTCACATACACACTCAAACCTTTGTTTATTCCTAATATCTTGGTGCTATTTTTTTGCTATTGAACTTTACTTGAGGATTACATTATGTTTCAAAATACAGGCTTGTGTAAGGGTTCCTGTCCGATTTCCCTTTCAGGACTCTCTCTGCAGGTTGTCCGTTACGCTTGGTATGGAGATATTAATCAACTCTGGGTGGTTTCAGTCACTCAGCTCTAAGGACTATTCACTTATCAACTCTCCTGCTCTCACTCCCTTCTCCATCCTTTTTGCTCGTCGACGATTTTGCCCACCCTTACGTTTGTAGTATTGTATCAAAAAATTTAGGGGCGGGAAGAAAACTTTATGGCATATTTAATTTATTTTATTTATTTTTGGAGAGGGTCTCAAATTAAAGTTTTGCAGCATAAAGACTTAAAAAAATTTACTACCTTGATTTATATAAATCTTGATTTTTAAACTAAATAAACGAGATATTATAATTTAGGTTCCTCCTTTTACTAACCTTGCATTTTAATAGTATAGGCAAACCAGTGTTCCGGATTCTTTGGTCCTTTCAAAAGTATATGTTTGTGTGCAAACAAATTATCCTACCTGAAGTGAGGGAAAACAATCTTTAAATAATATAGCTACAGTATGCAAATATTTTCTTAATCTGGGAATACCTAAACTCAAATTAAAAAATAGGTTCTTGTTCATTTATTTTGACGTCGTTCATACAAGCTAATGATTACGTTTATACGGTTTACTTTAAGTCAGCTTTATTTAAAATAAAAATATTAAACAAATAACAATTAAAGTAATTTTTTTACCTAATTTCTAAAGAAATTATAAATTTAATAAATCTTTTATGAACAAAAATTCATCAAATCAAGATTTAATCGTCAGATTTTTGAAAAATGATATGTTTCATTGAGATATGACAATTAAAATATTAAGGATATTAAATATATCTAATCGTTTTCCCAAACCTATATCCGGAATATATATTTGTTAAATTACTAATTTTAGATCAATATTCTATCCCTTCTATTATTATTATTATTTATATTATATTTTAATTATATATTATTATTATTATTATTATATTATTATTAATGATTTTTATATTATTATCATTATTATATTATTCATTATTTATATTATATAGTTATTATTTATTATTTTATTTTTATTATTTTATTATTATTATTTGTATTAATTAATTATTATTATTTATTATTATTATTATTATTTATTTTTCTTATTTTATTATTAATTTATTGTATTATTATTTATATTGGCAGACTAACCTTATCAATTCTCATTATTATTATTTGTATTTATTCTATTAAGATTATTATTATTATTATTATTTATCAGATTTATATATTTGATTTCTTTCCAAAATGACCAAAAGCTGATGTTGCTTTTTGGGTAATTTAGTGGGTTTTTTTTTTTTTTTTTGGGGGGGCGTAAAATTAGTCAACCCTATTCCATCATCGGTAATATACTGTCTCTTTTAACTATCAGACAAATTACTCCTCTTGAAAAAAGCTTTGTGCTTAATAACTTGTAACACTACTTGAAATAAGAAATATGAGATAGAGAACATTTTTATAGCATTAAAATTGTTTGTCAAAGCAGCTGATATATTTTACTAAATTGAGTATATTATTTAGTAAATAGTCAAACAGGAATAAAAAATTACCACTCGGAGTATCGATTTTCCAATACGGCCAAAGGATTCCACAAAGATATCTTGAGATCTGTCTGGAACAACATTTTCTCTCACCTTTTCCCTCGATAGTGACAATAATAGGTATAGAAATATGAATCAGATTATTACATTCGTAAATTCCTTTTCAAATCATATAATATTAATTAAGTCGGTAAAATGAATCATTGAACTTTGCTTACAATAATATTCAAATATGATCTGAAATAGCATATACGTTATTATTAAATAGTTTTTCTTGTACATAATTAAGAAGTTAACTCTTGGATATATTAATTTTGTGAAAAATTAAATCTAGTTTGATATTCAAAAGGCAAAAATTAGTACTTATAATTTTTTATATGCCTTGACCTAGGACATTTAAAATAGATTCGCTTCGCTTAAATTTATAACTTACCTTTACAAAGCACAGGAAACACTTTAGCTTTATGAATATTTAGTAATATTTATTGGTAAAATATAATGTTATAATATTAGTAAATTTAATAAAAAATCTAAAGTATGTATTTATGGCGATATATGTTGTGAGACTGTAAGTTGAATAGCTGCCCTGTTGTATTTTGAATGCCCAGAAAGTGTTGTTAGTAAGGGATTGCAGCTGGGAAAAATGTGAATGACTAAATGATTGGTATTGAGTTAAGAGAGAAATGTTAGGAAAAAGTATGACTAGTTTAGAGGAGGGAGTGGGATACAGGGATAGAGAGAATTAGTATTCACCTAGCAGGAGATGAGATGAAATGGCTTATAGTATGTTAATAGGTCTACAATGAATGGAGAGTGAAGTAATAGAAAACAATTAGTCTTGAAAGTCAGTAGCCTGTGCATGCAGGACGGTTGACTGTCTCAGTTGGAGATAAAGGCCAATCGTAATGTCTTTCTAGGAAGGCTGATGATAGCTAATTGGAACTGCTTTCATATAGATAGGACTTTTCAAAAGACTTATAGAGAAACGATTGAAGTTGTTATCCAGGTGCACAGTGAGTATTTTGTCGATAGAGGATTTGGTTTACAAAGTGTATTCATAATGTGATGTCCAATGTGAGTACAATGAAGTATAGACATAAGTAAGTCAAGAATTAAATAGCGATTATAGGAGGTTGGATCGAAATGAAAGCTGTGAGAGGTGCTGATTTCTGGATTTTATATAGTTAGTCAGGTCCAGAAAACATGGAAGTAGGTTTAGTGTAATGAAAGACTAAGAATTAGGTTTTGAAAATACTTAGTTTTTGAGGGGTGTGGAGATATTTGGACCCAAGATCTTTTTGCAGCAGATGGAGTTCACTTAAGTTGTAAAAGGTGTTGAGCTTTTCAGTGCTAGTTTGGAGACTTGTCTATCAAAATTTTATTTCAGTTGGCTATGAAAATTTTTATCATGGAATAATTTGCAATGTAACTTAAAATTGGGCGGAGAATAAAATAGTGTTTTACGGATATCAATAAGGATGTAGCCCATACAAGTAAGCAGATTTTGAATACCAAATTGCTTCTTATGCAATGCTCATTGCCTAGAGATAAAAAAGTTGCAGTGATAGTATATACCATAAAGCAAGAATCTAGAATTAATTTGCAAACTGTAGTCATGGTTAATGAAGAATGTTATGAACTCCTTTCAAGGATATGAATAGAGGATATTCACTTTAATTTATATACAGGATATCGTTATAGAAAGTATGGTGGGGTAGTGGTCTAGGGTCGTTTATATAGAAAAGCAAATATTCATCTTTTGTGATGATTTGTTGTAGTTTGAATTATGTATATCGATTATGGTTAATTCGTGGTGTGTTTAGAAATATCTTCATGTTGTACAAATAGGGATGCAGTACTGAGTTGTATTTGTAGTGCGATATTGATAGACTACCTGGGGTCAATTGTCTATAATAGAGTTGAGAACTGCGTAGGCTGGTAGTATGTGAAAGAATTGAGATAGTGAAATTACATTATTAGAAAGGTAATGAGCATATGTGTTATTTTTTTCTTGAGTTCTCGAATGGATCTTCTACACTCATGCTTTGTTTGCATAGTATATGGACTATGTTTAATAGGTAAAGTGGATTGTTGAGTGACTAGAGGTTTTTTTTAGTCAGGATGGTGAACTACAGACAACATTGACTGCTTACACTTAATTAGACTATGATAAAGTATTGATGTGATGAGGATTAGAGTTTAGGAGAATTTAATATATAGTGAACCATATTAGATAACTGTAATGTAATATCTAGGCCAATTCCATGTTAATAAGGAGGAAATATCTTGATTTCCATAAATTATGATTTAACATTTCAACATGGCTTAGTATAAATGACTAGAATAAAGAGTTTAAAGACCCAAACTGTTTTATCATGTGGGAAATTTTTTAGAAATTTTTGAGAATATTTAGTCGTATTTTAAAGAAAATCTTGTTTGGTGAATAGGAATGAGAAGAAACTAAATGAAAGTGTAGAAGGTTTAAATATCAAGGCGAGCAAGACAAGAAGGGATTAGATTTTTAAAATAATTATAGAAAGTAGAAGGAACTTAACCAGTCATAATACGATAGTGGTTGAGCGAGCGTATAATTTAGCAGGTAGGAAAATTTTTGCACAATAAAATTTCTAGTTTTTAAATTAGATAGTAAGAAGACATTGGTTAATTAAAATTTACGGGATAATATCCGTAATAGTAATCCATATTTTCCTGGCTTACTTTTGATATATACCCGAAATGGAGCATTACCTCTAAATAATAGTAATGAGACTAATAGTTTTGTATATACATGTAAAAAATACTTACAGAATTTGATTTTGAGTAAAACGAATTAATCTTTACTGGAACCCATATTTGACTAAGTAAGCTTGCAGTTCCTTATAGACATATATGGAGAATTTTGAAGGAGGGTAGACCAGCAAACCTGAAGCATCTGATTCATTTTTTATAACAAATTCTATAAAGAATGAAGTACCAGACAACTGGAAACAGCATATGGGGTGCCTATTTATCGATTTCAGTTTTTTTAAGTTTTTACAACATTAAAATAACTTCTAACACATGGGCCTACCGACAATGTCCCAGTCAAGCCTATAAACAAATCACTAACATGCTCAGGCAAGTCACAAGGCAACCCTAGTGGTTGTCAAACTACACTAGTATGGATAAAAGTCTAAAATCATGAGCCCTTGCATTCACAAGAGCACCTTAGTACGCTTGTCAATCTACTGTACTAGATACTACACAAAGTTTCAACTAAAAGAAAAACGCAATAGTGAAAGTAAATGCTAACCAATACTACAAAGTTTTAATTACTTTTATAGTAATAACATGCAGTTACTTAATAATACCTTTAACTAAAAACTGCATATTTAGTTAGTCAAAATTATACTTATATGATACCCAAATTATCATATACTGGTAATATCATCCTTCTTAAATTGTTGCAAGAATAGTGATTACTCAATCAACTTCTTGGTTGAAACTAACCCAAAAAATTAACAACACATATTATTGACATGAATGCTTTCTTATATCAAGAGAGCATGTTTTTTTCTAATTTTTAAATCTGTGGCCCCCTGGCTACCGTCCGGGTCGTACTATGAAGATATTTCGTTGGGTTCGAATTATCATCAATAGTAAAATTTTATAGACAATTGTATCATATCCTTCTTTTAGTAAAAATTATAGTTAACTCCTTCAGACGCTCCTCATAGCTCGTACCCTCAAACACAGAAATCTAACTATGCTCTATGTTGCACTCTCTTCTCCAGAATATCCATGTAATTTCTTAAAGAATATGCCCCAACTTGTGCACGAAATACTTAGAATTATTGTGCTACAAGCTATTATACAGCCTTCTTATTACTTCCATTCTTTGTTTACAACATTTGCGATTTATTATGCCGCATTATTAGACTTTAATTCTTGGCTACCAAACACTATTAGTACTTCAATATTATGCTATAACATCCTAAATCTTTTTCTGGTCAACGATCAAGCCAAATCCCAGTCATATTGTAGTTAAATGCAGTAAACTAGGTGAGACCTTACTTTTACTATTAAATTCATGCCATTTCTGCTCACCCCAAGAACGTTTTCAAGTGTCATTTCGAATTCTGATAACATCCTCAACATTCCTAATGAGGTCACTGGGTAATCTGGAAACTTAGAAACCATTGCATATAAGTCTGTCTAAATATTATATATCATTGAAACACGCGAAACAAATATGGCCGAGACTGACTGTGGGACAGCACTTTCATCTATTTCCAATGATGCGTATTCATTTAGTTGCTCCACACTATTTTCGTATTCACAAACCACTCTTTATCAAACCATGTACCACTACCCTATAGCCACATTCAATAAAATAACGTCAATCCAGACTTATAGTGGGAACCTTATCAAAACTTGCTAAATCAATAATAATATATCAAATGAATATCTCTGCTCAATGCAGTAAGTAATTGTATTCGCATAAATTCTAAAAGTTTGTCTAATGACTACCTTTTGAACTGTCGCTGGGCACACAATACCTTGTATCTTAACTACATAGTAATCTCTATATAAACCTTTCGCACTTTCCAGTAACCGTTAACCAGAATGTTAAGCTAACATAGCTTAATTTCCCAAATCTCCTTACTACCTTTCTTAAAATGGAGCATATTGATGTTTTCCGATTCATCTGGTACCTCACACAGAAATGTTATAATCGCTTTGGAAAATAAAAATAATACGCGTGCTTTGCAATGCGGTACTACACTCCTCAGAATTATTATTACCATCAGGGCTGCCAGCACTGTGATCCACTATGGCATCTAGTAAACGTTTTTTAAGAATAATCTTACTCAAGTAAATTCTGTAATGTCCTTATTCTATCACATGGAATACAAAGACCTAATTCAGTCTCCAGATATTATTCTAATACTTTCCTCGAGTAACACTGAATGCAAAATAAGTGAAAATATTGACCAATCTTATCATATGAACTCGCTAATTTTCAGTCATTATAGTTTGGACCAATTCTATTCTTACTTTTAATTTATAAAAGCTAAGAATTTTTTAGTCCTTATTACTATTCCTCTATAATTAATTTCCTCATATTCCTATCAAATTTTTGTTTTGATTAAGTTCGTTTTATTTATTATATATTTTTACTTATTCAAGTTTCCCTATTACTACCCTTGATATTTTAAAACATATACGTTTTCGTTGATTTTTCTCTTATCTCTCTATATTCCACCAAACAGGTTTCTCTTCGCCACCCTAATGGGTTTTTTAGTTTTATATTCCTGACTGAATATTCATAAATATTGCTTAAAATTTACCACATGATAAAAGTTTTTTTCTTTAAACTTTTTATCCCACCGTCATCTTATATTTAAGCATGTCTCGAAATTTGGTTAAATCGCCATTTCGAAATCTAAATTTTTTTCATTATATTGAACTTGCATTTGGGCCCAGATATCACATGCATATTAAATCTATATTATAATCATGTCACTAAGTTCTAATTCTTCTCAACTTCTATTATCTCATCTACCAATATATTCATCAGTTAGTTAGATATTTAAGTCAAAGGTTCAATTCTTCTGTATGGGATCATACATCTTCTCAAAGTTATCTATTGTTATACATTTATAAATACAGAACTACTATGGTCCATATTAGACAAGGAAATCCATTGAATGCCAGGAAAATTTAGAAATCACCATTAACTTATACCTTTTTCTTTACTGTGCTACTGCGTCGCAATTTCTTTCACAATATTCTGTCTAGTTCTTGACTCTGACGATGTTAATAAAATGCCATATATCTATATTTATTTATTGTACATAGGTAGTCTTACCACACGAGGATTCGAATTCACATTAGTTTTTAAGTTCATCAGAATGTAGATGTGACGTCGTCGGATGATGTTCTGTGCTTTCCATTTTACTTGCATTTGGGTATTTATTGTGTATTTTGTTGATTAATTTAGGGTTTTTTGTTATTGATAATAGTGGTGTAATAATATTAGGTATTTATTTTCATTACTAGTAAGTCAGTTCTTATAAGTTAATTTAAGCAACTAGATATTGATAGCCTAGAGTTGATCAGGCTATGCCCTAAGTTTAAGCTATTAGGAGATTACTGTATACTGTGTGTTTGCAGATTTTATTTTGTATTTTTAAATAGCACTTTCTGTTAAACTACAGTTTTTTTAACTTATTTAATTTGTGATAATTAAATTAAATTAATTTCCCCAAACACAAGTTCAAGTTAGATACACGTGATTAATACACTAGTGTTGAGTTCATTTGGATATAAATTAGATTTTCTATTATAAATAAAGTCTCTAATAATTTTTAATTTTAATATGAGTTTATATTTTAATAGGATTTTAATAATTAGTTATTTCTTTTGGCCTTAGCGTATATTTTAAACTGTAGTTAGTAAAATAGTAGGTACAAGTTGGTAAAGTTGATAATAAGTTAAAGTATGTATGCTCTGTTGTGCATAACTTGGGATCTAGAGGTGAATTAGTGTAATAGTACTGCCCTGTTTAGTTGTTTTTGAATGCCAGAGAATTGTTGTTAAGTAAGGATGAATTGAAAAGATGTGAAAATATGAATGAATTGAAGAGATTTTGTATTTGAGTTGAGAAAGGAGGGAAGTGTTAAGAAAAAGTTATGTAGGATGTTCGAGGTGAAGGGGACAGTGATAAGAGTAGAAAGAATATGTGCTTCCTAGGCAGGGCAGATAAGAGAAAAAATCATAAAGAAGTTTTGAAAAATAGGTTGCCAGTTATGAATATAATTCTTCATGTGAATATAGAAATAATAATTTAAAGATGAGATCGTCGAAAGTCAGTCAGCCTGTGACTGTGACTGTGACTTTGACGTGTTCAGTGGGAGGGAGCAGAGAGAGGGCCAATGGTACTGTTGGGTTTTTCTTAAAGGAAAGACATATGCATGTGCTAATTGGATACTCATTGATACATACCAGATAGACTTTCAAATAAGAATACAAAAGAAAATTTGAGAGTATGTTATCCAGGTTGGATTAAAGAGTGGATGTGAAAGGATAGATAGAGAGATTGATTCTCCAAATGTTGATTCAGATGTGATTGTGCATGTGGGTACAAGAATGATATAGGGTTAGTAAGTGTCAGAAAGATAATAGCAAGATTATAGGAGATTCATTGAGAAGATGAAGCTAGTGCAGAGGGCCATGATTTCTGTATTTTACTATGGGTTGGAGTGACGTCGAATGGGGAGTAGGGCTTTAGTGTAAATGAAAGGGTTAGGAAAATTGTTTTTTTTTTTTTTAGAAATATTAGGTTTTTTAGATTTGTGATAGAAGTTTACTGGATAAAGATCTTTATTTCAGCAGATGGAGTTCACTTGAATCGTAAAGGTGTTGGCTTTCAGTACCAGTTTGGAGATTGTTTAGCAAAAAACTAGGTTAAAGTGGGGATGATGACCAAATTACAGATCACGAATATAGCACATGGTAACTAAATAGTGGATATAAATAAAATAGTGTTGTTACAGGTTAAATAAGATGATAGCTATAAAATAACAGCATTTTTGAATATCATATTGGCTTATTAATACAAATGTTCATAGCTTTAGAAATAAAAAAGATAAGTTATTAGTTATACAATCAAGAGAATCAGAAATATTTTGATAACTGCATGGGTTAATGAAGAATTAGATGGAGACATCTTTCAGGAATATGAAATAGATGATATTCACTTTATAACCAGCGTAGAGGAAAGAAGGCTGGGGGTGTGGCATATTTATTAAAAGAATATTCAATTGTATTTAATGATCTGACTTATAACTAATCAGTGAGTATGAATCGCTTGGTAGATAGTCCTTTGTACAACTATAATCATATAGAATAGGGGCATTTCATAGACCTCCTGGCCAAAGAATTAGACGCGGAAGTTGTGAAAGAAATTGAGAAGATGCCACACGTATAAGAAAAAGGTATAGGTCATAATGACGGTAGATTTTTAATTTTCCTGGATTTCAATTGGGATTCTATGTCCTAATACGGATTATAGTAGTTCAGTATAATATAAATCGGTAATACTAGATTAATTTTGAGCAGATGTCCAAGAACCACAGATACGAGGGCATACTTGATTTAATTTAACTAACGATTGAAAGTAGGTGGGCGATGTAGGTTGAGGAGAATTTTAGGACTCATACCATTAATATTATTAGATTGATATGAATGTGTATATTGACTGGGACCCAATTGCAAAGTTATAGAAAAAATGTTATATTTCAAAATGCCGGATTTTACAAAAATTTCGAGGACATGTTAGTATAAATGACCTGGATTAAGGAGAAAAAATTAAATTTTCTTGAGTAGTGTTATCAGCATTGTTAAGAAAATTTTAGATGAAAATATATCATCCAGGTGGTGTTTTTAAATAGAATAAACCATATAGGTGGCAAGAGAAAAGCTGTTGTGTGAATAGAGGATAAGAGATAAATCAACGAAAGCGTAGATGTTTTCTAAAATTATCAAAGGTTAGAATAGGAGATATTTTAGAAAATTAAGAAACTAGAACATAACTTATCAGTCAATAAGAAAAGGCAACGAGGCAGAAATTATATGTTAGCAAGAGTAATAGTATAAGGACTGAAGGCTTTTTTGCTATTTTAGTAAAGTAATAGATGTGATTAAAAATTTTAAAGTAAGAATATTTATAGTCAATAAATAAGGTATGTCCAAATTTATCAATGCCTTATAATTTACTTCAGTGAAATATTACTCAATGAAATCTAATGATTAATAGCTTTAGAGACTTAATAGATTCTCATACTAATTCAATATTCAACATACAAAGACTATAGCTGAATTATGAAATTTAATTCGTCAAGCACAGGATATAATAGGTTTACTAGCAATCTGATCCAAGTAAAGCGGCGGACCATGATTCTTATATTATGTAGATTCTGGGAGGGGGTAATACGGGGATTTAGCAAGAGAACTAATAATACGATTTTAAGCGATATCTTTATAACATTAGTAAAGTGTACCAGATGTACTGGGACAACCATTTTTTATGCGTGTATTGTTCTATATTTTGAATCAAGTTAATATTCTGAAAAAAATAATTGCTAAGTTCCAAAAGAATTCTAGTTTCAGAAAATAGATTAAGTATTATATAAGAAAATTTTTAAGTGGCAAGCTTCTGGCATATTCCAGAAGCCTTGCACTAAAGAATTTTCTTAAAAAGATTAACTTAAGCGATACTTTTTTGAACTAAGAAATATTTTGGAACTAGAAAGAAAATTTTTCAGAAAACTGCCTGTCCAATGCCAATCATCTGTGGCATTACTTTCCAGATTCTCAGAAAGGTATTAGATAAGCGAAGATATTGGGAAATTATGGGCCAGTTTTTAGCTTAAAATTCTGGAGGGGGTAGATATTTTGGAAAATACTGAAAGTTCATATAGATAAATATTAGAAAGATAACTGAAAGGTTGATGATAAGTACATCTTTTGAATTTAAGTACAAGAGTTGCTCTCATTACACTCTTTTGAATTTATGGAAGAAACTAAAAGAAATGAAGAGGAGACCAGTTATTTATAAAATAAGTATTTAGCAAAAGCTGTAGTTAGATAAGGAGTCCCACTTAAGCTGGATGAGAAAAGTTATTGACAATGTGGGTAGTGAGTGTACATGATTGATTTAAGGAGGGTTGTGAATAGAAACAGTGGTACAACTCATCTGGATAAATAAATTCTCATAGGATAATAGTTGAGGTGGTGTCCCAACATCGTGTCAGTGCTGGGGCACTATTGTTCCTATATATATAAAAGTGATTTAGACAAGGACTTAATATGCAGGTTTCTAATTTGCAGATATAAAAGAACAGAATGGGAAAAAGATTATAAAGATTCAAAATATCTGATATTTGAATTAAAAATAATTGCAAGAAATGAATTTCAGATAGATAGTATAAAATGTAGGTTCTGCTAACCTTATATAATACTCTATATTTTCCCTACTTTATCTATCTGTACCTAGGATGAAAGCACTATTCCTTTAATCATAGCGGTTATCTATATCCGTATCCGCTCTTTCCGCAGACATATTTCACCTTACGTAACTTATTTAATTAACATTCCCCATTTTCAACTCAATAACATTACTTCCAATTCTATTAAATTGCAGATTATTTACTCAATCTTGCAAATAATTCATAACCCTAAGAACACATCTTCTGCACTCTAAACCAATAACGCGGCAGCTATTCACTATTAGAATATAGCAAGCCACAGGTAAGAGCATGGCCTATCGAGACTGTCCCAGTAACACTAACAAACATGCTCATGCAAATCCAGAAAAGACACAAAAGGGTTGCTCATTGTATGAAAATGGTACCATAAATCCAACAATTCTGGCGTTAGTCAAAACTATTATTTCATTATAATATAATTGCTACCCTAAACCAAGTCAAATGTACAATTTAAAAACTAAGTTATGGTCCCACATGCCAATTCATTAACATTAATAACTTAACAATAAATATACAATAACCCCCCAATTTGCGAAATCTTGTTCAATTCATATAACATTAAAATATATACCTAACGCATCACATAAAACGAAAATCTAAGCACTTTACGTTAAAGTCGAACGTCACACACAACAGCCCACATTGCAGCCAATCAATATTAACGAAACTCATAAAAATGAACCAATTGGATTTTATGGTAAATAGTTGAGTTTACACAGAGATTCGAAAACAATATCGAATATTTCATTCCATAATCGTTCTTTTTGTATTCTTTGAAACAATGTACAGAAAAAACTTACAGAACAAGTTATGACAAAAACTACATCTGAAATACTAGGAAATTAAAGCAAACACAAAAAAAAAAAAAAAAAATTGATCACCCAAAATAACCAAAATTCACTACTAGCACACACTAACGAAAATGTGTTTATAAAAATATGTTAATAATTTGCAAATAAATATAAATATGACAATAAATAAAACAATACTTTATTTATTTATTATTATATACCAAATACTTAATATTATACGAATAAAAATAATATAGAACGTATATGGACTGCAAAATAAAAAGAATAACCACCATTACCATTCTAGAATAAATATTTTAGCAAGTATCATATGAATAACCTAATCTATATTAATACTATCTAAGATATAGCTATAATACCTAAATAATAAAATAAAATCACTAGTAGCGTATAACCACACTTATTAATACAATATTAGCGATATAACACAATATTAACTATATTATAGATGACACTTACAGAAAACACCAATACAATCTTTTGAAATTAGCGTTATACCGCTTATACCAGAATG